>JAVDPK010003083.1:709389-757367 GCA_034780415.1 Cichlasoma orientale | reverse complement strand
TGTGTGTGTGTGTGTGTGTGTGTGTGTGTGTGTGTGTGTGTGTGTGTGTGTGTGTGTGTGTGTGTGCGTGTGTGTGTTTAGAAGAAGACAAGGGGAAGTGTTATGTAAAGCAAAACTAAAAACAAAAACAGAAACAGAAAAAAAACAAACACTTGCTGCGGTCTTGTTTTAAATTAAACACCTTGGTTCAGATAAGCGTGACGCAACACTATTTGTCAAGCCAAAAGTGAAAACTAGTTGTGATGATATAGAAGTTTTTAACACTTCTTTAACACTTCCACATTATTACAACCAACACCAGAGTATTGTTTCAAACCCACCAGTCACTCATGAATCACTACTCATTCAAAACCTCCCAGAATTGTTCTGTGAACATAAACTAAGGATATTTGTGTTTGGCCACAAATGCATTTGTGGGTTGCACCCATGAAAAACTTGCCAAATCTTCTCAGCTGTTTTGCATTGGCAGATTAGATTAGATTTTAGATTTTTCATGGGCTCAACACACATACTCAACTCTGCTGCTCAACCCACAAATGCATCTTCCTGTGCGTGCGCGCAACAGTGCTAACCACCACGCCCTGTGTTTCAGATCGTCAAGCAATTTTAAATATTAGACAAAGATAACCTAACCAAAATGCAGTTTTTAAATAATTATTTAATTTATTCAGAGAAAAAAGTTATAGAAACCTTTCTGGCCCTGTGTGAAAAAGTAATCGCCCCCTAAACCTAATAACTGGTTGTGCCACCCTTGGCAGCAACAACTGCAATCAAGTGTTTGTGATAACTGACAATGAGTCTTTCACATCACTGTGGAGCAATTTTGGCTCACTCTTCTTTGCAGAATTGTTTTAATTCAGCCACACTGGAGGGTTTTCAAGCATGAACAGCCTGTTTAAGGTCTTGCCAAAGCATTTCAATTGGACTGGCCTCAATTGGAGTTGCCTAGTCAAAGTCTGGACTGTGACTAGGCCGCAGCAACTAAGAAATCAGGAAAGGAGCAAATACTTTTTCACAGCACTTCATGTAGGCAGTTCACTTTGTGGTAAGCTAAGGTAACTGCTTACCACAATGCTTTGATATTTAACAAACACATATCTGCAAATATCATCTTATATGCATGTTTTTTGACGGCATTTACTAAGCTATTTTTTATTTTATTTTATTTTGCTTACTTTAATTTATTGAGCTATTTTACTTCATAGAGCCACTTTATTATACTATACTATAGTCAGGAAAGTCAAGAGATTAGAAATTTAGTAATCAGTACCAGTAGAATTACACAATTCTTGATACCAAAACACCAAAACAAAATGATTATCCCATACACTTAAACTTCTTTATTAAAAATAATTTTAAATCACATGGCGGTGGCAGATCATTTCTTTAAATGTTGATATATTTTACTGACAGGATCCACGCTGAAATATTAAGATGGTTTCCGAGTAACCCTCTAACATAGCCCAAAGTATAACAGTAGATTACGTTAGCTCATGGAACGCAGTTTATTTTATAACAGCAAAACCAGCTGTCTCAAATCAAATAGTAACATGTATTTCAGGATAAGATCAAAGGGATAATATTTTGGATATTTTGGAACTGAAACTCATTCAACTTTAATTCTTTCAGCAGATCTGGATGCTGGTCTTTTAAGTGCTTCCCTATATTGGAAGTATTTCCTCCCTTGGTCTGCTAAGCATGATAGCATTAATCCCATATCAGCTATTGCGAATCAGCCATCACCACTTGATCATCTGCCTCAAACACAAAGTGCTTCCTTACCTGACCCTTCTTGGCCTTCTTATCAATGAGAAGATGCAGAGTTGTCGCAGTGACTTAGATTATAATATACTTTTATGTTTCATGCTAATTCCTTAATAACAACAACAACAACAAAAAAAACCCTTGTAAGCCATCAATAAGTAAAGCTAGTTCTTCATTCACTATAATTCACGTCATTTCCAGCATAGATTGGTGGTCAGAAATAAGGAGGAAGCGTGTTAAAGAAAAAAATATTTCAATATTTATTTGCGGTATAAACATGTCTTGTGTTGATTCCATATACTGTACAATACGTAGGGTCAATCGCATTTCCTTCAGTAGACAGAAAGGTGAAACTGCCCCAGGTAACACACCCTTTTGTTTTTATACACAGACAGATTGCATCTTTTTTTTAAAAACTGTTTACAGCACAATACAAAACAGCTATTCAACGTGACTTTGAAGCTGTAACACGATGCAAGATGCATTGTCAAAAAATCCCTGAAAATTTCCTCACTGAGGTAACGTTTTTAATCATTCACTTTTTCTTTCACTTTGCATTTCACGCCTCTCCTCTCCTCTCGCTCATTCACACCTTTCTCTCCGGAGCAAAATCTCACCAAGATGTAGCTACAAGTTTAAGGACACAGAAACGGCCGTTCCCGTGATCTGGCAAATTTACAAACAGAGAAAAACACTTAATTCCTCTTTCATTGTTACAAAGACACACACAGAAAGAAAAAAAAAAAAATCACAAGAAAGCAGCTTGAAATCAATCGTATCTTTTTAAATAGAAAAGCTCTGTTCTGAAATATATTTCAATCCCAGGGTGCAAGTGATCAAGTCCTCTGTGTTTTTCCTATTGTGAGTGGGATATGACTCCAGACAAGGAAAGTCCATTCAAGCATGGTGGTATTATTTTCATCTCTGATGCTAAAACAGGAGAGGAACTTTTGCATATAAATTCATAACATATATACTGAGATATACAGTATATTAATATTGAAAGGCCACAGGAATAGCATAGAGCACATTATATCAAAACCAAGACGGAACAACACCTTGTAATTATTCAAGCCAGGTTGGTGTAACGGCCTATTGTGAAACATAACTGGCATGCTGAACCACAGCTCTGGCTGTGCGGAGCAGTGTGTATGTGTGTGTGTGTGTGTGTGTTTGTCTTTAAATGTGTATGTTAGTGAGTCTTTGAGGTTGGTACTGGACACGCCGGCCGTATATTTTGGACACCCCAGGAGAAATGTTACTTCAGTCCATAAGCCATAATCGAGCTGGATCTTGTGTAATTACATAGAATAGATATAGTACAAAAAGAAGAGAATTTAAAAATGTTGAGGTCTTAGATCTACAAAATACTGCAAAAAAGGTGTTTTGATATATTGCAGAGTAACAAAGAGGACCTCGTGTGACCCGTTAAGGTAAAAAGACAGCTTGCAGTCTGTTATTACCGCGTTCTTACTCAGATAACAGATAACAAACTTTTTTTTTTTTCCACACAATGTTTTTTTTTTCTAAAGTGAGATACAAAGAGTATTGAACAGTCAGCATTAGAAACAAGTTAGAAAGATTATATAAGGCCAGCTAAAACCAACCCTCTCCAGATTCAGTTGCCGTGCTCGCAGAAACGCCGTTCATAGTTTCTGTTTAGACAAGCGTCCACATCTCGACTTCGAAGACAAATTTCCGTAGTTTGCTGTGAACACTGGACCTCGTGTGAAAACCGCTCATACGGGCAGATTATTTATTCCAACTCGACAGTGCGCTGGGTCAATAATCAAACTCAGCACCTAAGGTATTCATCTTATCATTTTATGTTCACCAGGAGACGATGTTCAAGCTAAACTCAGATAAGCAGGAAAACAATGACAAATTGCTTAATGAATTTGGAGACTAAACATTTATAATTTTGTAAAATTATAATTCTCTTCACTATATGAGCTTAAGGGAGAACATAGCTTCCAGTTTTTGGTGTTGCTGTTTCCTAAGAGCAGCTGCCTCAGCATCTCTATACTGGTCATTGTCAAGCTAAACATATCCTCCATTACACCTGGCACAGAACACCACCTGGACTGCTTTGCTTTAGCAAGATGTTTTTGTTTTTTTGTGAGCATTCAGCTCTCTGATTACAGCTGCAAATAGCAGGTTATTTCTCTGTAGTTTTGGTTTTTTTTGCTAGTTTGTTTTTCAGGGATTGTAATTACTGACATTGCTAAATTTGTTATGCTTTTTTCTGCTGATTTCAGACAGCAAGACTTTAATGTCTGCAGCGCGACCCGTTCTGTTTCCCCCGCTGCGAACATTTTTGTACATGAAAGCCGGACCAGAGAAGTAAACTTCTGGGGGGCTTTCAACTTAAGGAGCGGACTTTCTGATTAATAGGTGGTGTTCATCAGGCTCAGCTGTGCAATTCTAACACACTTATGCAAGAAGAAGAAAATGTTCTTTCATGAGGCCCAGCGCACCTACAAGTCCAATTAGCATGGTGTTATTTGGAGTCTTTCTGAAAATCGCTGCAGGTTTGGTGAAGTGCTACAGATGTGGACACTGTCTCAGAAAACACTTCGACTACATGCTGTGTGCCGCTGTGTTCAGCAGCAACAGCAGTTAAATAAAACGGTCCTCATTATGTCGCACCTGGTAAAGTAACATCCAACCCGTGGTTGAGTCTACTGTTAGAGAGCATACAGCACCACAGCATGCTCTGGTATACAAAATAATAAAGATCTGTTTAATATTTGCTCTATGTAGGATATTCATTTGTGTTTAATATATCTTTCATATAATAATATACCCAAGGCTTAAGGGTGAATCAACTCAGACAAAGCTTTCTTTGACAAAATGGGCGATCCCTTTTTAGAAAGACCTTCCATCTCAATTTCCTCCAATGCAATTAAGGGACATGAAACTGCTGAAGTAAGCGTAGTCTAGCCGAGGCCAGTCCCAGTCCACAACACCAGAACCCAAACACAGACACCAAAGGTAAAGTCCCCTGACCTCACACACTTTTTGGCAAGTCTCTCTTGAAGGAAGCTAACATAGGCCAAGAAGCTGATCAACTTCCTTTGGAGGAAAAAGAAGTTTGTGATGTAGGTTATATTTTTGGTCTGCCCAAAAAGTACCCTGGCTACCTAGAAAATGTTAATACTGACTTCCTGCCCCCCCCATCTGAAACCTCCAACTGAAGAGAGCCGCAAAGAACAGAACCCAGTATTGGCAAAACGTGCTGGTGGAAGAACTGTTGTGATGAATTAAATAACCGAGGGTGTTTGACTGAAACTGACGTTTTAACTGAAATGAAACAAATTATTCAAATATTCAGAACAGCTGACAGAAAGAACTGGATGAACAGTCATACGGGGGAAGGAAGAAAGAACTGGGAAACGCACTCGCAAAGAGTTGGCCGAACATCATATACGCAGAAGTAATTTCTCCCGTCTCCAGCCAGTGATTCAGTTCCTAACCCTAGAAGTAGGGCACGATACTTCTAGCCCGCTGCTCGTTTTAACCCCTACCCTTGGTCCTCTGCTCAGGGCCCAGTTTTTGCTCCCTCCCTACTGCACCGTGCAGCTGTCAGGACTCGTCGCAGCCTGGGACTGGCCTCTCCTCTCTCCACTCCTCTCCTCTGAATGTCTCTTTATCTGACTGCTTCCAGCACCGGTTCCAAGTGCCAACAAGTCAATGGCTACACCACTGTGCAAACTGCATTAGGTCATACAAACCTAAAGGAAAACAAAACTTAAAAAAAAAAAAAAAGAACCATCTCAACACCCATTCCACTTTAATTTTACAATCTCTTAAGCCATTACTGGATTGGATTACTTTTTGGACAAAGATAAGATTTATAAGGTATAGATCTGTGCGTAAATGTACATAAAAATATACAAAAATGCATATAGACATACTGAATTTGTTAAGGACTGCCCATACATTTTCTGCTATGTACGTTAACATACATACATTACACACAGTACAAACATACATACTTTGTTTATATCTGTGTGTTTGTGTGTGCGTGTGTGTGTGTGTATGTGTGTGTTAATTCCTTGGTTTTTAAAAACTCTACATTCAGTAGAGTGAGATTTCCTATGAGTAAATCCCAGCTTTTCCACTTGGCACCAGTCACCTCGGCTCGAGAGCCGAGACAGATAGACAAAGAGGATGCAGTCATCTTATAAATCAAGCGCTATGGATTTTCCATGTTCCTATCTTTGTATGAAGCTGTCTGTCCTGCTGTGATCATTCAATTTCTCAGTCAGTTAAATCTCCCTTGTTCTTCGTTTACAAGTTGATAAGGGAGAACGGCTTTGTTAACCAACAGTATCCCTCTCTGGGTTTAAAAAAAACAAAAAAAAAACACCCTCCCCATTCCCTTTAACGTGGCATCTGTGACTCCTCCTGTCGCTTCAACGCTGCTCCGTGGCTAGGCTCTCCGACGACGAGCCTCAGGAGGCTAAAACATTCATTGAAACTGGCTGCTCTCCTGCAGTGCAGCCACTTGTTGACATGGTAACAACACCACAACGATCCCCCACATGTTGTAATGGGGACAGATGCGAGTCTCATTTTCATGTGGACTCCAGCGTGTCCAGTTGAAACACGTTGTGATTGGTTGGGGTGGTGAAGAAGAGCTGTTCGTGCGTCGGCGAGGTCGAGTGGTTGTCGCAGGGGCTGTTGAGACCCAGCGTCCGCTCAAAGTCAAGGAGCTGGCCCATGAAGTTGAAGTTCGGGGAGATGTTTGATTTTTTCCGCTTGACAAAGTCGTAGGCGTCGTTGAGCGACAGGTTGAGCTTCTGCATCAGGTAAGCCACGGTGACAGTGACGGAGCGGCTGATCCCGGCCAGACAGTGCACCAGTATGCCGCACTTTTTGGAGCGCGCCTCGTCTGAGGAGGAAGGAGGGCACAAGGGGATGAGAACAGCGAGCATGAGAGAAATGGTTCTTGTGAAAACCAGTTTCATTCTGAACACTGAGAATTAAATTTATCAATGAGTCAAAAGGAAAAGTTTCTATGGAACTGTACAAAACAAATAATTATTCAGATTTATGTGCAGTTTCATTTAACACCAGTCTAAAGGTCAGTGACTGAAATTGTGAAAGTAAATCACATTTCTATGAGTATTAATATAAATCACAATATGTAAAATAAAACAGAAAGGTAATTATGTTATTATTACTATTAGGTAACATAATTTTAAACGTAATGTGCTTAATTTTTTTTGCACACTGAGTTTGCACCCCCTTTTCAAATAGAGCCAAATTATTACTTTTCAAAGAGTTTATTGTCAGAAACGAAGGCAAAAGAGGCGAGTGTGACAAATCTGCAGTGAAACGAGTGAACCTCAGGCAGGATTTCACTCATCGCAGAGCTCCGGGACTTGAGAAGGTTCAAATGTTCAGTTGGCATTATTTCTACTAGATCAGCAGGTAACAAAACCTGCCTAATAGAGGGTCATACTGCAGTGGAGGTTGCCCCACGGCGCTTTCATTTGCAGAGAAATTCAGAAAGTTTGAACAGCGCCACATAATCAGCGAGAGAACCGACGCGGTCCATCTCAAAGTTATTAAATTAATCTGCAGCTATTTTGAGACACTTTTACGGCAATAAATGCACAACATTATCGTTTTATGCCACTGTGATTGAGTTTTTACCTTTGGATTCAAATCTGAAGATTTGAACGGTCTCCCTGGGGTTTTCCCCTGGTACTCTGATTTCCTCCCACACCCCAAAGACCTGCATGCTAGATTATTGGGTCATTCGAAATTAGCTGTAGATGTGAGACTGAAGGGTGTCTACCCATGATGGGCTTTCCAGCTTTTACCCTGCCCCTCCCTGTGACAGCTGGGATAGCCTCCAGTCACCTACCAACCGCAGTTGGATCAGCAATTAAGGAAACGGATGGCTAATGTTGAACTGTTGGTCAGATAAAAACGGATAATACGCCACAATTAAAAAAATATATTAATTATCCACTAATTTGATTTAAATCTATTTACGTTCTTGGCGGTTGAGCAAAACAGGCCATAGGCAGGCTCTGGGAAACTGTATCAGGAACCGTTTTCACTAGTTTGTTTTTCTATTTTATGGATAAATTAAAAGGCTTACTGTGTAAGTATAACCACCACTGTAGTATTCACTAAAAATATTGGCCATTACATGCACCATGAGTGCAGGATGTAGGACTGTGATATAACTGAACTGAAAATCAATAACACAAGCAGCAAGAACGATAAAAAAAACAAAAATTTACAAGCGTCTTTCAAAAAAAACCATTCACATTACACTGAAATTACTATATTTTCAGTGCAGAATGAACTCTGTCACCGACGGCAGAATGTCATATTTCATTCTGCTTTCTAGCTCTCAGTCCGTAGAAAAACCTGAATAGAAAAAGCGTCTTACATTATTAACCGGCTACATCCATCCACCTATCAGTTTCGAGCCCTTGCACTTGCATCTCTACAGGCCATTAGAGTGAGAGTTAAGTGCTCCTTTCCTTCCTTTCTTCTCTCCCTCTCTCTTTCATCTCTCTCTGCCCGAGTCTCTTGTTGTAGGATTGGGGTCAGTTGGCTCATGAGCTCAGGCTGCCAAGGCGATGCCAAATTAAATTTATATGTGATGTGTGCTCACTTTCCACAATGAAGAAAGGGGCAGAAATCCTTGCCTGACGTATCAAAAAAACCAACTCTAGAAGCTTCAGAAGTCAAATAAGTAACCCGCAGTTAATCTGCTTGAATTGATTTGTAGACTGAGCAGCATTACCTCACTTTACTCATTCTTTGGCCACACAGCAATGTAAGAATCTTACATTTGGGTCAGAAACTTTAAATCCCTCCCTCTCTATATTCTTGCATTCAGAAAAGAAAAGCACGTTCAAACACAAATTTTAGGTATTAAGGAACTACAACTTTCAGCAGTGCAGTGTGAAGTCATGCGTGCAGCTCCTTCACCCATAACCCTGTTGTTTCCAAAAAGATCTGGTGTAATCCCTGCTTATTACAGCCAGCTCCATTTAACATCAGCGTGACCCAAATCTGCCACGACCTCTGGCTCTGGCATATGTCTCACTTCCTCCCACCTACCGTGAATCATTACTTTAAAGAAAAAAGGACAAGAGTCAGTGGTCTGGACAATCTAAGACATGCATGAAGACTCTGGCACTGACTCATCCGAGAGAGAGAATTCACTCATTCTCTGGGAATTGAGAGAGAAGGAATGACGGGAACGATGGGAAACACTGAAAATCGGACAACACAAGGACTGAAAATTCTCTCTTCGGTGTGACCTCATTCTCAAAGAATCCGTTTCCACGTTTTATTCACAGCATTGCCTTTTCATTCTGTGACTTTAAATTCCTGTTTTATCAGTCACGGTGAAATGCAGGCTTAGCAAAACCACACTACATCTGTTTAAAACTATTTCCTAAGAAGCGATTTATATACATGGCTTGTGATTAAAATCTTGAATAAAGGCAGCCAAAGTGACTAATAAAGTGCAGATAATAACAGCACTGAATGGACTAGTATTTATATAGCACTTTTGCAACTCTAATTGAGCTCTCAAAGTGCTCTTTTCTTTTTTTTTTTTAACAGCAAGCCACATCCATCCGTTCACACACATTCACACAGTGCTTTGTTCTATGCCTTTAACTGCTTTCTAACTATCAAACAATCTAATGTGTAGATTTTGGCATGACTGACAATACATGCCTCTTAAATATGAGATCTTGGGCTCAGCTAAGAAAGTTATCAGCACATTGATTGCTAATAAAAACTGCTACCCTGCTGTGACCTAAAACATGTTCTAAATAAACTGCATTCTCCACCGCCACTCACCAATGAAGGAAATGGCCTCGGGGAAAAACTGAGAGAGGTTTTGGCTCCAGTGATCGGAGATGGGAATCTGTTTGTACTTGAAGTCCCCTTCGTGTTCAAACATGTTGGGCAGGTTGGGCGTCACGTTAAGGATGTACTTGATATTGTATTTGCTGAGCACATCCAGGTTGGCGGAGTCTTTGGCACAGCCCAGGTAAAGGTAGGGCAGGATCTGGACGGGGAACGCTGGCTGGTTGTTGGGGAGCGGACTCCCCTCCGACTCTGTGGCGCTGCCCGGCTCGCGGTCCGATTCCCCATCCGAGCAGTCGGAGCTGATGCGGAGTCCTCCAAGACCGAGGACGGAGGCTGGTGGGGAGCTGCTGGGACAGGAGCAGTCCAAATTGGTCTCGCAGTGCTCTGGGTACTCCGACTGGAACTTGTTGAAGCCACCTGAAGCATGACAAAAAGATGAAAAACACGTTAGGGTAAAGGGTTAAAAATGTACCTTGTACATAACCAAAGGCAGTATGACTATATGAGTATGAGTATGTGTAATTAAATATGACCTTGAATAATAAGAAATTACCCTTTATACAAGGAAATATAACTTGGAAAAAAATAATGGAAAGGATAAAAAACTTGCTACTGAAATTGCCTAAATGAAGACTTAACATGGTGAACAGAAACGGTGTAGAAGAGGACACCCAAATAAAATCACTTTGCACACCTTTTTGATTACACAAACTTTAATGTGAAGGAAAACGAAAATGTCAAAAATGTATTATTTAAGCTGAAATGTATCTGATATTTTGTGTTTGTGTGAAAACGCTGATATTCTTCCCATTGGCATCTTTTCACGCAAGTCAGTTAAGGGATAATAACGTGGTATTTACGTCAGTTTGAACGAGAAAAAGCAGGCTGGACAGATGTGCCTCCATTGAGAAAAGCTGAGCCCTGCGGAGAATCAGCAGCAGAGCAGGACAGTCAGCTCCGCAGCAGCACTACACAGCTCAGCGGACTTTTTGTGAATGGCAGCTCGGCTTGTGACTCCCGTCAAAGATTTCTATCTATGGCTCAAACACCAATCTATCATCGCTGCCACAACTTATTTCATCGCGTTTCGTGTCTTTTTAGACAATGTCGCCTTGTTTTGTTTTTTTTCTTGTTTTTTTTTGTGGGACTATTAGTAGCGCGCCGTCGTGTCCTCGTTTCTCTGTTCATTCATGAAAAAAAAAAAAACGTTTGTCTTTTCCTGAAGGAACACAACATGGCGGGGCCGTACTTGCAGCGTTTAATTGAAAACACGCTGCATTTCAAAGTTCTTTCTGCACTCAAACTAAGTGCGAGGCTTCGTTTATGCTTTTCTTTTGAAAATAATTTCCGCTTTACGAATAAAAGTCTAAAGCGATAGTTTGGATCGGAAGTAGGAAACATCTGTCGAACATCTTCATTTTGACCGCATCTGATTTGTTGCACACTATTTGACGTTTTAACAGTAACAGTTTATTTTATTATGCAAAACTATGGTGGCCTCATTCCTTGCTGATAAACTTCAGTGTGCAGACAGATGATAACAGCTGGATTTATTTGAAGTGGCGCCACATCGTGACCCCTACAAACACTTTAATAATGTAATAATGTTTTATAGGCTACTGATAGGAGTGGCCTTCTGCAGCTTAGCTATGTGACTCCACCAGATAAAATCTGCCTTAACGCACACACACACACACACACACACACGATCTGTTCCAGGGATGCCACAAACCCCCAAAACATACACCAAATACACTTAATGTGGCGTTTAATTGCAGCATCCCAGGTGGGATAAATACCCCAGCGAGATTTACACTGACTTTTTTTAAAGATTGTGGTGAGTGACACTGCCAGAACACTCATTTAGTTCATCAGAGCGAAATCAAGCAAATTGCCGCACTCCGGTTTGAGAGGAAATGGTGTGAGACTTTTATGAATTAAAGGCACTTCCATTAATTAAAGGCACTACAACACACAATCAAACCTTCAGATTTAAAGCAAACTGATCTTACCCTCTAGATAAAACGCCTTACAGCCGTCGTCCCGGAGCTTCTGCAGGAGCAGCCCCAACACGGAGCTCCCCAGCCCGGACTCCTGCCGCTCCGAAGTCGCCTCGTCGTACAGCACCACTACGTCCGTCTTGCACCTCTTAACAAATTTCTCCTTGTCCTCGTTGTTGGGGATGATGGAGCGGATGGGGAGGTTGCCCTTCTTCAACCTCCGGAGCATGAGGCCCGGGATGGCCAGGTTGATGGCCGACTCGATGTGCGAGGACTCGTATAGCTCATGGGGTCTGCAGTCCAGTAGCAGCAGAGAGCTGGCCCCGGACTCCAGCTCCTCCTGCAGCCACTCCACGCTCTTACTCGACATCATCATCATAGTCACGATCACAGAGCATCCCCACAGATGATTAATTTTCATCAGTGAAACGTTAATCTTCCTGTCCCCTGCTGTGACATGAGAACAACACAACAGAATAGAGGAAAAGAAAAAAAAATCAAGGCGCTAAACTTCTCTTCCCGCGGCCACCGCCGCCGCTGCTCCTGCTGCTGTTCCTGCGGGCGCAACGCACCCAACACACACTTCCACACGCGCGCACACACATCCAACACACACGCACCGATGCCCCTCTAGTGGGAGCAGGAAACTTGAACATGCAGAGGTTTCTTTCCCTCCTTCCTTCAGTCCGATTGAAGTGGAGATTTCATTCCAGTCCATCGACGTCCATTTGGTGAGCTCGCTCCAACTTTGAGGCGTCCGCAGACCGACAAAATGGCCCAAATAAGCCTCGTTACTGTCTCGGGATGTGAGCTTAGGATGAGCTGATGATGCTAAAGCCCATGATTATTGTTATTATCGGACATGCTTGGCCCGTGGAGCGCCTCTGGTTTGTCATTTCCACTGGATGCGTTAAAGAGGCTCTGCGGGCTTGTCACTGAGGAGAGGGAGGGGCGCAGAGATTTAAAGGTGCAGAGCTGCTGGAGAGTCACAGGCGCTCAGTGTAGTTTCACAACATACTATCCATTCATTGATACTCTGTAGCCTATGCTCCAAGTTTGAATAAAAAGAGGCCGACTTAGGGCGAGAAATCTACAAATTAAAGTCCCACTTTGATTTCTACATATCTGCCTCTTGCGTTCGTGGAAACCGGCATCCTCTGAGTCTGTTACAGAAACATTTTTTTTTTGCGTTTTAGGAGTTTAGTTGTAAATGTAAACTTTAACAATCCTTCACTGTTAAACCATGAATGACGTTTTAGGAATTAAACGTGCATTCCTGACCTATTTACCTGGTATTTTCCGTAAAAAAAAAAAAAAAGAAAGAAAGAAAGAAAGAAAGAAAGAAAGAAAGAAAGAAAGAAAGAAAGAAAGAAAGAAAGAAAGAAAGAA
This sequence comes from Cichlasoma orientale, assembly GCA_034780415.1. Taxonomy (NCBI): domain Eukaryota; kingdom Metazoa; phylum Chordata; class Actinopteri; order Cichliformes; family Cichlidae; genus Cichlasoma; species Cichlasoma orientale. The sequence continues at coordinate 744,354 of JAVDPK010003083.1, read as the reverse complement.
AGAAAAAAACACTCTACTGTTTTTTGTTTTGTTTTGTTTTGGTTTTTTTTTAGCCCAAAGGACTTCTTGCTGAGGTTATTTTACTGTTTTATAGTCAACGAACGTTGAGTGCTTTAAGCAAACATGTGCTCCAAGTTAACTTATAATTATTGGTAAAAGCTTTGTATGGTTTTTAAATCACGCTGTAAGGCATTAAAGAGACAAACCCTTCTTCCTGAATCACCCTGCGTGTTCGTTAGGGACACTTTCACATTTGTAGCTGTTCTTCCATAAAGTTTCACTTGATGATGCCTGTTGTCATAGCCCTGAAATAAACACAGCACTGACTGCTCATTTTTGTAAAAATAATCATTGTGGCAGACCTGTTGTATTGGACTGTAAAAATAAACTGACCATTAAGTATTGATATCAGTTTTAAAGACAACACTTCAATCAATAGATTAGGCCGTCACGGAAGTGCTTGATGTTCGATGGCTGGCGATGCTTCCATATTTGCTGTATAAATACTTATTTGACATTTATGTTAAGTTATCTCTATAGGAAGAGATGCTATGTTCAGTAGAAATGTTGAAAAAAATGTAAAAAAAAATGTACAAATGTAAAAAAAACAAAAACATTTTAACTTCAATTCAATTCAATTTTATTTATATAGCGCCAAATCACGATAAACAGTCACCTCAAGGCACTTTGTATTGTAAGGTAAAGACCTTACAATAATGCAGAGAAAACCCAACAGTCAAAATGACTCCCTATGAGCAAGAACTTGGCGACGGTGGGAAGGAAAAACTCCCTTTTAACAGGAAGAAACCTCCAGCAGAACCAGGCTCGGGGAGGGGCAGTCATCTCCCATCACTGGTTAGGGCTGAGGGGAGAGAGAGAGGACAAAAGACACACTGTGGAAGAGAGACAGAGATTATTAATAACTAATGATTAAACAAAAAGTGAAGTATAAACAGAGTAAAAAAGGGTCAGGGTCAGGTTCAGGGTCACCTGACCGTGATCTGTAGGTGTGAATGATAAATTCCCTACTCGCCCTGCGGGTGGTCTTTGTCCCAAGCTCAGGTCCTCCACCAGATTCCTAGTAGCTTGAGGGTCCTAAGCAGTATCTTAGCGGTTTCTCTGACTGCACTCTTCTGGACAGAGATCTCAGATGTTGTTCCTGGAATCTGCTGGAGCCATTATCCCAGTCTGGAGGTCACTACCCCAAGTGTTCCGATTATCACGGGGACCACTGTTACCTTCACCTTCCACATTCTCTCTAGCTCTTCTCTCAGCCCTTGGTATTTCTCAAGCTTCTCATGTTCCTTGTTCTTGATGTTGCCATCACTTGGTATTGCAACGTCTATCACTACGGCTTTCTTCCTCTGCTTGTCCACCACTATGTCCGGCTGGTTAGCCACCACCAGTTTGTCTGTCTGTATCTGGCAGTCCCACAGGATCTTAGCTCGGTCATTCTCTATCATCCTTGGGGCCAGATCCCCTTTTGACCATGGGACTTCCAGGCCAGCCACTTGGTTATGGTGTTCCATGTATGCTCTGCCTGCTAGCATCTTGCACCCTGCTGTTATGTGCTGGATTGTCTCAGGGGCATCTCTGCACAGCCTGCACCTGGGGTCTTGCCTGGTGCTGTCCTTCAGTCCAGCTTTGTGCAGCCATTGGTAGGATTTGTCGATATCAGCCACTTCTTCTATCTGCCAGTGTTACATGCCGTGCAGAGGCCTGTCCTTCCATGATGGGTCCTGTTCTTTCTCCTCTTCTTTCTCTGATTTCTGCTGCTTGAGGTACTCACTAAGTAGATAATCCTTTGTGGCTGATTCTTTTCCCAGTGGGATTCCAAGATACTTGTAGTTGTCCTCAATGTCTGCAATATTTCCTTCTGGTAGTGAAATCCCCTCAGTTCTGACTACCTTCCCTTTCTTTACCATCCGACTACACTTCTCCTGTCTGAATGACATTCCAATGTCATTGCTATAGATCCTGGTGGTGTGGATCAGTGAATTGATGTCTCGTTCACTCCTGGCATACAGCTTGATGTCATCCATGTAGAGGTGGCTGATGTTTGCTCCATTCCCTAGTCGGTATCCATAGTCAGTCTTGTTGATGACCTGGCTGAGGGGGTTCAGGCCTATGCAGAACAGCAGTGGGGACACCTCTAAATGCTGGAGGTTGATTGCAGTTTCATGGGCAACAGGTGCGTCTGGCTGCAGAGCGGGAACCCAGACTCCACCCAGCGGGAGGAGAAAGGCCTGCCCATTCCACCACCTGGAGCAGGAGGAGGAATTGACTCCAGAAAAACAACAATAACCAGCGAGTACTATGACACCAAGGGTGACTGGTATCCTAAGGAAACCTCAAAGGGGGACAGACCAGTAGTCGAGGAGGTTATGTGTGTACTCTATCCATAATAACTGGCAACTCCAGGATGAAGAGTTATAAGAGGCTACGCAGCAGAGAGGGGCTTCAAGCTCCTGATTTTATCTCCCAGTCTGACCATTTTTTGGGGGGATGAAAACCAGAACTCAGGCAGGCCTTGGCCCCTAGGGCAGAGCAAAAGGTTTTCCAAACCTGGGAGATGAACTGTGGGCCCATATCAGAGACTACCTCAGAAGGAATTCTGTGTAACCTAAACACATGATCTATTAAGAGGTTGGTTGTTTCAGTGGCTGTTGGTGACTTAGGGAGGGCAATGAAATGGGCCAACTTAGAAAACCTGACTGTTGACTGTTGACCCAGATCGCCGGCACAGCGCCGTGCCTAACCCGGAGTCGGAAACATGGACTATGTCACATTTCAGAATACGCAACATTTCAGAAACATAGCAAAATAAATAGAGAAATAAATAAAACATTTCCAAAAACAATGTTTCAGAAACACAACAAAAAACAACATGACAAAAAACACAATTTTTTTTGTAATGTTTCTGTTTCTGAATTGTGTTTTCTGTGATATTGTAATTTGCACCCTAGGGCCGCTGTATCCAATAGATCCTATCAACTATAACATACGTACATGTGATATAATAGATTAGGTAGATACATTTTTATTTATAAGGCTTATAATTCTTGAATTATTGGATATTACTGCACCTGTTTTTTGGACTGAAACAATAACTTCCTCTGATATTTTGACTTCACTGGCACTGAAATTTGGAGTTTTGGTTGTTGTTTCTATTTTAATCTTGATATTTTGTGTATTTTTGCTGTGTGTGTATTTATGTCTTTTAGCAGTCCGTGCAGCTACTGTTGATTGTTCTGTTGTGTCTTGGCACGAACCCTCTTGCAAAATAAATTTTTAATTTCAAGAGTTATAATATTAGGGTTAAATAAAGGTTAAATAGAAAATAATAATAATGCTGCTGAGACAAACTGGGATTTTGGTGCTGCAAACATTGAAACTCGTGAAGAAATGATTATTTTCACTCCTTCTTCTCATAGCCAGCACTGTGCATAATAATCTGCTTAAATGTCACAAATGCTGCAAATTTCTTTAATGTTCTTAAACCTTTGATCCTGGAGTTCCTCAGGGAACCGGCCCGGTCCCCCTGTGGTTTTAATCTGGAGAACCTTAAAGGTTTCTGTTGGGGCCTTTCATATTTCACAGTGTGCAGGCATGATGATGTATTTTAAAACATCTTAAGCTCATTACGAGCGTGCCGCACACCATTCTGTCTGCATAATCACATTTGGGAAAGACATGCATCATTATCAAGGGAGGAAATTAGCATTCTCATCCACCGGCCACAATAGTTGGTGCCTTCCAAATTTTGCCAGAGCCTTTCACCGTTTCACCAGCCAAATAAGATGTCTGTAAAAGAGTCTCAGCGGGATGGGAGGTTACCAATGCGTAGCTGCAGGCTGGTGGTATTTTTCTACCTTTAACAGATTAGTGTTTGCAGGCAGTGCCGTTTCTCTCCGTTTTACATCGTTACTGTCAGCTGATCAGAGGAAAAGTGGAGAAAAGCTGAAATGCAATGATTCAGAGCCACTGTTTTCTGTGCTGTGTTTGTATACTATAGGTATAGCCTGATTATGTAGATTAGAGAGCAGACACGGTGCTTATAATGGACATGCAGCATTAATCATTAAAAATCAGTTAGAGCAAGCTACCCGTGAGCATCGGTGTGCTTCTATGGGTTGATTAATGATGGATTATGGCGGTAATTATCTAAGAAGTGGCTAAAGAGCTGCAGAGTGCGCGCTGTCATAGTGTCAAAAGCAGAATCATCAAATAAGAATGTTGTATCTGCAACAATCTTCATAGCTTCTTAAAGCTTTTTATCCTCCTTTACTTAAAACACGACTGATTAGCTTTTATTTAAGTTTACTACGAAGTGATTCTTATTTTTGTAGTTTTATTTAGCTGATTTCCTCCCTCATCAGACTTTATCGTATCTGATAAGGAAGTCCATGTTCTCACTTCTTTTCAAAAGCTCTTCAGTTATTCTTTTAAGAATTAAGGGCATAACTGGCCAGTTAGGAAGGAATAGGAAACGATTCACATGATTTAATTTGCCACATTTTTAAACAAGCAAGCAAAAAGGAGGGGGGTGGGGGTGTAAATTGAGCATCCTTGTGACTTATTTTTGGCAGGTAACTTAGAGGAAATGTGCAAATTTTTCATTATGTCTTAACAGCTTGAAGGGCAGCAAGGTCGTGCAGTGGATACCACTTGATCGTGTTCCTGGTTCAAACCCCAGCTGGGGGGCTTTCTGTGGGGAATTTGCATGTTTGCCATTGGTCATTCTAAATTGGCCATAGATATGGGGTGAATGCAGTTGATGCAAAGCACTGTATGAATGTAATGTATGTGTGGCTTGTTTAATGTGCTGTGAGTGGTCAGCTCGTATAAAGACTATTCTATTTCAAGTCCAGAAACCAAGACAAATTGCAAACCCCTAAAATGATGCATGTACTCCCATCATTGCATAGACTGTACATAAAGATGGATGTAGCCAGTATGGCATCACCCATTGGTTTGTGAAGTCCCAACTTGAAGCCTCGAGCTGAGCGAAACCAGATGTGAGGAGAGAGTGGGAGATCTGACTTAGAAACTGAGGGACACTGCAAGCTCCTAGCATCTTATCAATCACAAGCTAGGCCCCTCCCTAAAGCATACCCTGCTTTATTTGGAGTAAAGCTTCTTTCAGCTGCTCCTGCAGGGGTCGCTACACCAGATGTATCCATTTGATTTGGCACTCTAAATAGGACCATCATGTGCAAGACTTAAATCTCAAAAAATCATCAGGAAAGGGTTTACCAACATCATGGATCAGGTGCGAAGAATGTTCATTTTCCTTTGGATTTCCATCTATTTATATCCAGGGGAAGTTAAAACAGTGGATGCTGAGAAGTGGTACATGGTGCAAAAAAAATGGGACAACAACTTTTGTTTGAACCCCTTTTATCCAAAGCATGATAGAAACTACTAGAAAAAAATGTTTACCCCATGAAATTGACTTTTTTTTTCTACTGCTCCATAGGGCCCAATTCATTCAAGAATACCTCATGAGTGCCTCATATGAAAGAGGAAGTCCAGAGAGTAGGAGTTCTTCATTATATTAGAAGTTCTTTGAAGTAATAATCTTACAGTCCTGTAAAAAAAAAAAAAAAAAAATCTATGCTTTAGAAAAGAAATTTCACTTTTCTGACAATCGGTCCATCAGTTTTCTTCCACTTATCCAATTCAGAGTTGCAGGGCGCGAGCCACAGCTGTCGCAGGGCGGTGGACGGGTCAGCAGTCTGTCGCAGGGCTTTCTGCACAATTCAAGCATTTGTTAAAACTTGAAGCTGAGATTTTACTGCGGCAAAAACAGATGTATACCGGGTCTCAAGTCCCTGTAAATTAGCAATTAACAGACAAAAAAATAATGAAATATTCTTTCGAATTCAATGTTAATCAACACAAAGACTGAAGAGTCAGTTGTCAGATTACTGGACCTCTTTGCTGGCAGGGTAAAAGGGTGGAGGTATAAGGCTTTCTGGTCGCATCTTGCAAACAGACAGGATATGATGTAAGGTGTTGTGATGCCAAGCAAGGCTGTGATGAGTAAATAATGACATAATTTACTGCATATACAGCAGCAGCAAACAGAAAATGTGGTAAGTGATTTTTAAAGACTGTAACAAGCTGCTTTAAGTTTCCTGCCCTAAAGTTTCCAAAACTATGTCAGTGTATAAAAGTCAGCGCGTAGACCACACCGCCAAAAACTACAGGTGCTTTTTTTTCTCCTCACCAGCTGACAAACATCTTTTACACTTTCTGCACGCGAAAGTGTAAAAGATGCAAACACTGTAGCCGTGACCTTTCCCCCTGTACAGACAAACACCTCCACACCAAACTCACAGCAGCCGCCGCTGCCACCACCCCCTCCCCAAGCCCCAGCACCAGCCCCATCCCCAGCCGCGGCACAGCTGCCTGGACTTCAAAGGAGGAGCAGCAGTGTTATGGCAAAGTCGCACTGCAGCACACGGTTACCTTCTGTGCCTCCTTTCTCGCTTCACATTTTCCACATTAATGGAAACTGTTAGTCTTTTTCAGGAGGAGATAGACATGTGATTAAAATGACAAAGAAGACTTAAAAGAAACCTGTAAGCTATAAATAGAGAAAGTCTGAAAGTGCTTATCAAAAAAGGAATAAAAGCACAGATAGATAAAGAATAAAAAGGCAACAAAAACCATGCAGAGATGTAAAATGTACAATAGAAGGACAAAAATAACCTTGATAGAAGAAGAAGTCAATATAAAGTGTTACAACAAGCCAAAACAGGTTTAAAAAGAAGTCTGATAGGAAAAAATATAAAATCCAAGAGGACCAGAACAGGTGCCTTGGGGAACTCTTGCTTTACAGTGTGGCACAGGCCGCATCATAAAGCGATACTGAGGTCAGCGTGTGCACAAATAATCCTGTGAGCCAAAGTTCAGGCTTCAGACCGCTCTAAATGCTCAGATTCACATTTTTTCCAGTCTTGGATCTGTATTATGTTATTGAGAGGATCCTGTGCCTCATCTCAGGCACGATTCAGGTCTTCAATTTATGACGGACATCCGGTCAGAAGAAATGAGGTATGAGAAACGAGTAGTTCTTAAAGACAGGGAAGGTATTATTTATAGAACTTCTATCAACAATTTTATGTTAGTAGTAGAATAACGTGAGCAGCTCTTTTATGTCTTCAGCCCATAAAGAAGCAGCATCAGCGGTGCTGTTGGACCTCAGTAAGCCTTGCTGTATTACCCTGCAGCGTACTGCAGTCGTGCATCATTGTTTCAGTGACTCTGAGCACTTTTTTCTGCTGCTGCTCAAACAGGACAACAGGGAGGGTTTTTGTCCTGGCTGGGATCAATCGTTCCATAGATGACGCCCACCCAGCCAGGCCTCTCCGTGGGCGGCCGGTAGCCCAGCAGCCCAGCAGGCCGGCCCGGCCCGGCCCCGCCTGGGCCCTCCTCCGGCCCCCGCAGCATGCAGGGCCAGCACAGCGGGAGAGCCACGCTTTACATCTGAAAGCTTTCAGCTGACACTCCAGTGAACTTTAAAGTCACTGAAGGAAAGATTTTCTTCTGCTGTGATCCACTCTTACTGAAGGAGGGAGCTCTCGCAACCAATGAGATATGAGGAGGAGAAAGAGAGAAGGTCTCTGTAAAAAACTCAAATTGCAGATTAGATTTCAGAGGAGAAAATTTTTAAAATACATTTATTAAAGGTACAACTGCACAGGTGGTCCAATAACTTAATTTGTGTTCCAATTTGTAAATATTTGTTCACTGCTTCATAAAGATAAACTATAAATCATATAATATAATAATTAAAGACACAGGGAGATTAATGAAAGACATCCAGTCAGACCTTACACGACGGAAAACACTGTAGCAACATGAAATATGGCTTTAATTAAAAATTTTAAATCTTTACAGTTGTCAGATTTCTCAATAATTCTGAGCGAATATTCAAAAATAAAAAGAAAACCCAAAGTTCCATCCACTACTACTCTGTTAATACTGGGGGTTCAGCGAGTGTCATCACCCATTTGCTCTTTGTGATTTTAGTATCTTTTTGCAAGCAGATCTGATACGTAAGGGTTGATCGGACTGAGAACCCCAGGCTGCTCTAAATGGAGAAAAAAATCAACCTAATGCTGAACTTAATGAGAAATGAAACCAGTGACTGATCTCAAAGACTCATCAGGAAAGTGTTTTCTGAGGTCAAAGATCAAGTGAGAAATAAGGACGTCCTACCATAGGTGTCTGTACAGCCCAGCGTTTAGCTTTTAAGATTTAAAGGCTTTCTTTTTGCAGTCTAACAGGTGTGGGATATTCATCAGACCATTGACGTTATACCCATAAAGTTATTAAATATTTTCCCTAATAATATTAAATTAGCCAAAACCTTTTTGTAACTTTTGAAATAATCACTGTGCTGCCTAAATTGTTTTCGTGGCATCTCACTTTTTCCAGCATTGCGCTTTGTCCCTGCACACTCATTTCACCACACATCGGGTAATTTTGATGAAAAAAAAACCTCCACGTCTCTGGTTGAAAAGAGGCGGAATTTCAGTTTTGCATGTTTTTATGCATTATTAAGATGCAGCCTTTCCAACTTTACCAAAGTCAACGGCCCTCTAGAATCGAGTCGCATGTTTCCAGGTTGTAAGTGCTTCGCAGACAGCCCGGCAACTTTGGTAACATTGGATGAACACACAAAACTTAGTGATGCTGTATTATTGGTAATAAGTTTGAGGATCGTGTAAATTACTGGAGTATTCTGGAAGAGATAACAGAACAGGGTGCCAGCAGGAGATGGTCTTAAAATAGGGGAGAGACCCGAGAAATCTGGAGTGTTGGCACGTATAATACAACCGCACCCAGGACACTGGACAAGACTCAGCTGCGCATCTGCATCTGAAGGAGAAAGGGCACTCTTTCGAGGATGCCAACGTTCACATTTTGGACCGGAAGACAGATGGTTTACAAAGCTGTCCTGACCTCAGGCGCTCCACCTTTTGGTTTGAGAACTGAAGAAGCCTTTCGGATGTGAGAGGTGAAACGTGTTTAAGAAACAAAAAGAAGTCCAGTCGCCCTTTTTCAAGCTCCAGAGACTACTATGACCTGGATAACTGAGAACCTACACAGACGTACAACCGGACATTTTTTGCAACCACCAGAGGGCTTGCCCCCTGCTGGCCATTAGAAAGAATGCAGCTTTAAAGCGTTAAAGTTACGATTACATTCATTTATAGTATATTTTTAAAACATATACATTTGGGTTGGAGGCATTTAGCTGACACTCAACCAATAAACTAACATTCAAATGGCCTTTCCTCGCTGTGCCCACACCGTGTGAACTTTTATAAATGAGTCATTTATGTGGGGCATCGTAGAGGGAGAGAAAGGTAGACTCTGTTTCATATAGGCTTTATAGTTTAGGTTAAAAAAAAAAAGAAAAGAAAAATGTGTAGGGGAAAAAAGCCTTTAAACAGACATTAAGCATGTGATTGGAACATTTGACAATCCAGGCTTTCATGCTGAGAGAGCTCCATTTCCTGGATGACAAGCTTTGCAATTTACCAACAACAAGGAGTTTTAAATGTGTAATTTAGGTGTTTGGTTACAGCTGACTCTTTGATTCTGAGAGGCTCCTAATGAGGAAGACATTACAGTGAGTTTAAATTCCTGGAGCACCAACGTCACAACAAACAAACGGCGGGCACATTTGCATTTACATTTTAATCCTCTGCTGCTGCTGTACCGAAACAGAAAGCAGATTAAATGTACTGATCCCCCACAGTCAGGACTCTCCTATTTACATTTGCATTTTACGCACTTAGCTGGAACTTTTTTACCTGGAGCAACTTCCAGTAAGTAACTCCACTTTGCTTCGTAGATCACTGGTATGATAAGGAAGCATTGACTGGCAGAGCCCTCAAGCCGGGGAAGCCGGAAGCTGAATTTCTGTGGAAAATAGGGAGACAATCATAAATTGATGCATGATGCAGAACTTAGAGAGGGACTGGTTTTTACACCTACAAGGTCCCAGCTCAGCAGGTACTGGGCAAAACCAATAATTACAGAGTCTTAGTGAACTATCCGTGATGAATGAAATGATAATGAGAACATGAGCCAAACATTCAAAAGGTTTAGTTCTATTCGACTAAAACATCTGGTAAAGATGGGAGCCATTTTCATACAGTAGTTGATGAGCATACGGATTAGAGAACCAGGACCCAAAGACAGGAGGGTACCTTGGTCAGAACCCCATTTTTCAAGTCATTGCTGACATTTCTTGAGGTCTACAGACAGACTCAAAACAACCACAGAAAGACTAAAAGTAACATCAAGAAAATGAAAAATGACAGCAACGAAGTATAAGCGAGAGAGAGATGACACTCAAAGACTCCTGAATAGAAATGCTGGCAAATTCGGTAAAGACAGAGATGGTGGTTGTCCTGCTTCTATCCCCAAAGATCCACAACGTTGCATTGACGTACGTGCGTGGTAGAGGTTCGCAGCAGTTTCAGCTGTGTGGTGGCAGGGATATCTACTCGCCTGGCAGTGACCTCTTTGTAACCACAAATCACTAGAAAAAAGTGTGAATTCTGCTGCTGCTCGGCAAGTGGTTGCTGGCGCTCGATAGTGTGAAACTGGTCACAAAGAGGTATATGGTGTCACACAGAAAACCTCCTTGCAGGTGCTTTGGTCTCTAACAGATTGCCACAGTTGGCAGTAGTTTGTATGGAAGTTGCCAACTGCTCCCCAAGCAGTAATGGAACTGTGAAAAGTGTACATTAAACTGTTCACCTTCAAAGTAAAGGTAAACATAAGGTGCAAGTTTTACTTTGAAAGAATGTTCTTCATTTCCAGTTTGTGTCGCACTTTTTCAAGTTTCGCTACCGCTCAGGGAGTAAATGGCGAGTGTTTGCAGCAAACTGTGAGTGGTCACAGCAATCTGCTAGCAACCAAAGTAGTTACAAAGACGTTTTTAGTGCAGTACCCTCTTTGTGACCAATTGGTCCAAAGACCAATAGACTACAATAGAATAGAATAGCCTTTTATTGTCATTGTACATGGTACAGTACGACGAAATTGTGCGCTAGCTAGCTGGGTTAGCAAGCTGCATCCATAAATAATGTGGATGCATCACACAGACCCAGATATCTGCTAAACAATACAGACATACAAATAAAATCTCATTCAGCAAAACTGAAGCACAAACTTCCTGGATGGTCTGTTAATACAAATAACCATGCAGTCACATTATTTGTCAGATAATTTCCCATCAGTACTGCAAAAACTCAAACAATATAATGGTGTCTGGTTTAGTGGTTCAGCAGAGGGGAGACCTAGCACACAGCTATTATGTACCGTCCTGTCAGTGTAGTAGCCACACCTCTAACTTTAATTCACCACCCATGCAGTTACCACAACAGGGGGAATTAGTTCTAGAGACCTTTTTGTAGCAGACTGTAAACATGTTTATTTCTGCTGTAAAGTTGATCATTTTAAAATGGGAGTCTATGTGGATTGACTCACTTTCTGAGCCAGCCTCAAGCGGACATTAGAGGAACTGCAGCCCAGAACAAAATGATCTGAAACTATGAGTGCATAAAAAAATGATTTCCACCCAGTTTATATGTATCTGCAGCTGCCTTTACTGGGATCAACCAGTCTTAATGTGCAAATACGTAGCTTTATCCGTGCTGCAGTATGACTTTATAACAGATTTCAACAGAGGATGCTTCCACTGTCTAATACCTTTCACCACATTAAACTGTAATCCCACCACAGTTTACATGTACGTGCACCACATGAGAGATTTTCAAAAAAAAAAATTCTACTAATCTTCTATACTGATGGATTTCTTTATATGCACAATATTCAGGAGGCAGGACTGCACCGCTGACTAATGTCGTTATGCTTTAATATTCAGCGTGCACGCGTGTGAAAAACTCTAAAACTACAAACACTTCTGACCAGTTTAGACATTAACAGCATTTGTTTGGAGACAATCACTTTTCTGATTTCGCAGTCAGTTTCTGTGCAGCTCTGCGCAGGCAGTAATCTCCACGGATGATATCTGATATTTAATTAAAGGCGGATAAATTGTTATTTCCTCCGTGTGTTCGGCTCTGTTGTCCCTGCACTGTCTTATCAGTGTGTACATTAGTTGTCAGCACGTCTCTGCATTAATGTCACCTAGACAAATCCCTGTGCATTCATTGTGCTTGGCGATTAAAGTGATGCTGGTTGTGATGTGCTGCAGGGACGTGGGCAGGGTGATGTGGGTACTTGTGCGTGAGGAGCCCTAAGTTGCAGAGGTTTTTTCTAATTGAGTCAGGGACTTATGCTGGCAAGGTAGGCGTGCGAGTGGGGGGGAGACTAATCCCAAGCTGCTGTTGTTTTTCGTGCCTGCTGGCTTGAGATCAAAAACTTAACAGCAATAATCATGCAAAATGTGTGGCTGCACTTCAAAGCCTGCCTCAACTTTGCTCACACCCTTGTAGCTCGCATTGTTTCATCATTTCTACCAGTTTTTTTTCTTCTCTCCTCCTTCCTCTCCTGCAAGGGATTTTTCCCCCATCTTTTGTCACATTTCAGCCCGTCAGTCAGCAAGGTGAGAAGCCGATCTGATAGGTAGCCGTGACCTTTTTTTCGGCAGCCCAAAATTAATACACTTAACAGATTAATCACATCTTCAGATAAGCTCAGAGCTGGGGGTGTTTGTCACGCAGACGCACACCACATTGGAGGCCGCTGGTTTCCCTCTGACTGCAGTGTGTGGTCGTGGCTGAGGGAGTGTCAGCCTCTGCCTGGAGATAGCAGACATGTCAGACGTCAGCAGCACTCTCAGGGTGAAGACGCCGTGGGCGGTGAGGGTCGCTGAGGCCTGTATGTGGCCAAAATGGGCAAATCCCCTCCACGTCAGCCCACGGACTGTCAGCAGGGAGCTGCAGGGCTTCCCACTGAAGCTTTACAGGTGTTTACGCTGAGCATTTTAAGACCAGCAAAAACTCCACTACCTCAGTGACACCTGGCCTATTTGTTTCTAAACCCAGGACTTTCTTTATACAGTAAATGATGCAGATTCGTGCTGGAAGTGACCTCTTTGATTTGCATCATGTTTTGCAGCTGTGATAACTCCCTAAAAGTCTCAAAGATAAAAGTGACGCGTCTGTTGCGATGCACATTTTTGCTTATTCTCTTTTTCTGAATCGGCACCACACTGTAACATTTCAAAGGTACAGCGTGTGGGAACAAGATGAGAATGTGTTGTGCTTATTAAGTTCAATACATAGATGAGATTAAATTAAAATCCCCCAGAAGAACCCCACCTACTTAGAAAAGTTTTGACGAGACACCAGCCGAACTCAGTGCCGGTATTTCACGTTTCCAATCAAATAATCAGTTTGTTTTTTTTTTTTAAATGAATATAACCGAACAGCTGTAAATTCTGTAAATTATGTTAAAAAAAAAGAAACATTTCCACAAATATTCCAAAGTACACGTGTGGAGCAAATAATGTAGCCTCAGTTTAATAATTAAAAATGATTCATTTCTGGGATGTGATTATTTTACATCAGACACACTCTGATTATACATGATGTATATATGTGATATCTCTCGAGCAGTATGTCAGACTCGCGATTGCTCTAGGGCAGAAAACGGGAACAAAGCGAACCTAGTAGAGTTTATAGTGAGAGGCGGTGGAGGAAGAAGCTGTTTCCATTTGTCAGCTGAGAATTTACCGCACTTACTTTACTCACTGCAATTTTTGTGTTTTGCGTTTGCTTTTCGCTTCAGTGGGGGTCGATCTGTTTATTAAGGTTATAGATTTCAGTTTTTGTGAAAGAGGTAAAAAAAACAAAAAAACCCCGCATCTTAGCATCAGTTGCTAATCATACTGAGCGGATCTTGAGGTTTGATATCGATGAGGAAGCACCGGCTGAGTGACGCATCGGCAGGAGCGTGACGGTCGGGGTGGCTTTTGCAGCGATTTAACCTTTTAGCTACAGTTCAGCCTTTCTGATCACAAGGCCACTCTGCCGCAACCGAGCCCACTTCAGAGGGCCGTGAGTCACTCTCAACATGTGTCACATCGAGATAACACATCAGAATGAGGCACCTCAAATATTCACTCAAAAATTTTGATATTAAAGCTGCAGATTTGCATGTTGGGATGTAAACCGTGCTGCGTCTGTCAGTGAGTCAGTTGGTATTTTAGTCATATTCAGCAAATACATTTTGTCTTCAAGGGTCTCCCTACAAAGAGGAGGCTTAAACCGCCGTTGTGCATTTGTATATGTTGCCTTTCAGACGAAGATACGTGAAGATATGTGAAGGTCTATTCGTCAGCAGGATTATGTAAAAATGACCTTGCTGAACTTCATGAATCTATCTCATGAAACTTGAGGGAGAGCTGGTGCAATCAGCGCCCTGCCGCCAGAACGCCCGCGTCCTCCTTTTAGGTGGAAACAATCGCTTTTCAACCACCAAGGTGACCAGATCCCAACAAATGTGGAGCAAAGTGTCTGTTTGTGCACGACAGTGTGTGAAGCTCCTTCTCATAATAAAACGTGAGCTAGTGAGTGCAAATTTCTAAGTAATGTATTTCAGTAGGAAGTATTTGTCGTGTCAGAAGCCTGTATTTTGTGTAGGGAGGTGTCACTATGGCAGCTAAGAAAACAAAGCTTTAAAAGACGTGACAGCCGTTGTATTTTAACCGAAGCTGTGATCGTTATTCCAAACCTAACCCGGCAGTTTTTAATGCCTAAACTTAAGCAAGATCTTTTTAGTGCCTAAACCAAACCAAGCAACATGTTTTTAATTGATACACGTTTAAAAATTAAACAAATGAAGAAGAAGCTACTTTCAGCTGCTCCGCTTATGCACGAGTGGTCACTACAGGGGGTAACTCCGCATGTTTGGTTTGGCCTTCCTGAAAGGCAATTTGTGTCTTCATCTGAAATCAAACCAGAGCGCTTTCGTTTGTTAAGCAAACGTGTAAACCAAAATAATACAAAAAAACGTGTTAAAATCTGTGACGTGACCCCTCTAACCTCCAAATGCAGACTTTGCTTTTCCTGTTGAAAGTTGAAAATATTCATTTTGTCTACACGGACACAAATTGGTGCACATGAAAGTGGACAGATGAAAAGTACTGGGAAATTCATGTTGAGGAACACAAACCAATAGATTATAGATTGTGACTATTTCACAAACTGCCGTGAGACTGCAATGCTTGGAAATTAAGAAATAAAAACATAATAAACCGTGCAGGAAAAATGTGTGTTCCCTAACCGGATGCGAGTAGTTGCTGGAGGGTACTGGCAGTCACTGGGAAACTGATCACTAAAGCCTCAGTCATGCAGGCCTACAGAGAGGTATTGACCCCCTGGTAACCACCGATCTAACAGTTTGCCATGGATGCCTGTAGTTTGCCTGCAAACACTTCCTAACTAACCACTGATGGCAGTGAAGAATATGCACCTTCAAAGTAAAAGTTACACTTTTTTAAAAAATATTGGTTTCAAAAGGCACAACTTTTACTTTAAAAGCAAACCGTCTCTGTTTCCAGTTTGATTGCACTCTTCACAGTTTCTCCCCTCATTTTTTGAGTGTTTGCATACAAGTCGGCATCGTCCATGCAAACTGTGGGCCCGTTTACACTCGCTGTTTTTGTCCTTGTGAACAACTGGCGCAAGCAGATGGGGCAAAAATCTAGAGGCGCACAACTGGTATCATTTTGGCCGGTTTGTAATCTCAAGCATTTGACATGACGACCGCAGCTATTTATGTTTATGAACTATATATGTTCTTATGATGTAAAGCACTTTGAATTGCCTCGCTGCTGAAATGTGCTATACAAATAAATTTTACTTACTTACTATTTTCAGAGTAGACGAGCTTGAGGCAAGACTGTGTGAGCAAAGGATTCCGAGATGACGCAGAACTCATGGAGGGGGATTTCTGCAACGGCGCTGGAGAAGATTGCAAATATAAACGAATGTGGCCGTGTGACGACGTGTGAAGCGGCCAATGTGGTGAGCATAAATGGGCCATAAAGGTGATTGCAGCAATCTGCCATCAACCAAAGCAACCACAAGAAGGTTTTCAATGCAGTGCCATATACCACTTTCCAACCAATTTGACCCGGCAACAGCAAGCGACCTCCAGGAACTGTTCGCCAACTGGTAAGGGAATATAACTTTCCTTAGCAACCTGTGGCTACCAGGTGGTCACTGACCAGGCTGTAGACCTGCATGACTAGGGCTTAGTCTCACAGCAGTTTGTGAAATAGTCCCATCCTCTAATTTACTGATTAGATCTACAGATCTACTGTTTTTGAACTCAAATTTTCGACTTTTTTTCTGTCCCTAAACAAAATTTTTTCATTTTCTTTCCGCTCTCATATCTACTGATTTGTATCCATATGTATGAAATTAATATTTTCCGCTTTAAAAAGGCCAAAAAAGTCCATACTCAGGAGTTGGAAAGGTTGGTGAATCATTTTGGTGCTCACACCACAGCGCCTGATGTATGAGTCATACATTTTCACACATTATTTGTATTGTTTTTAATTTTATTAATTCAAATACTTACAAATTCCTGCTAATTGTCACAGAAATACAAGACAATTCATGTCTGTGACCATGAACAAATGCATTTCTTTTTTTTCTTTTTTTCTTTTTTTTGGATAAAAGCAAGCTTAGGTGATATTCTCATCATACTATACAAGTTTTCCTTTTTTTCTTTCCCCAGTAATTGTTAAAATGATGCTAACTATTATTAATCTTTGGTAATCATCTATTAGATGGATCTATAAATATTCCTCTTTTGAGCCATATCTAGAAAATTATGAGACATACACACATGCATTTTCACTTGTGTGAATTTGAAGAACAAATTTTAGTTCTTAGTTGTGCTTTGTGATATTTTCCTCCATTTCTGTCTTCATATTGAGTGTTAGGCTTCAGGAAGTGTGTTTTGGTTATTCTAATTCTCATGTGACTTGTAAGTTCTGTTTCCCGTCTTATCTTTGTTGGATTGCCTGTTTATAATAAAAGCCTCCCCTTCCTCTTTGCCTTCTCAGTTTCCCTCCCACTGCTTCTGGATTTTGTTGTTGTTGTTTTTGTTTTTTAAATAAAGCTTGCCTTTTGTTTTCACTTCTTTTAATTCCATGTCTGTTTGGGTCCGCCTCGTTTGTAGTAAACAGTTTATCACAGGTAAGTTAGTGATGTTAAAATAGACAGTTGTAATAAGTCAAAGTAGTGGCTTTTGATGTTGATTTGTAACAAAGTTCTTGTACATAAATTCAAGTTTTACCTTCGGTGCTCTTATTAGGTGATCCACATGTATCATGAAATTGAGTCTAGCATCCAGCCGGAATGCAGAGTATTTATTAAAATCAGCAGTTTCAATGTTATGACCATGAAAAGGTTTGAATCTGGATAGTGGGCTGATAGAATTTGAAAAAATTCCATGTTTAATATATTTCTGATATATATTAAAGCAGAGTGTAGATTTTTAAGTTGAATATAAAATAGTGTCATCTGCATAAAAAAGATCTGCAATAGTTTAGGGTGGCAGAGATAGTGGGTTGAATATAAGAGGACCAAGAATGAATCCCTTTGGAACACCTTCAGTGATGTCAAGGAGACTTGACGTTGTCTTTTTTTCAGACACTACTGAGTTCTACCAGAAATATAATCATGGAACCATTTGGACTTTTGGTCTAAGCTGCTTTATTCTCTCCAAAATCATATGCTTTTGACAGGGCTATGAAAAGTGAAGCTCGGTATTAATTATTATCTTATGGCAAAACATGAAATAGTCACCACAAAGCAAACTATTTGTCTGTGTGCATGGAGAATTGTTGCACTATTTCACCAAGCATTTCTCACCCAAAAGGACCAACATTAGAAAACCTGCAGGGTGCTCACAGTCCCAGAGTTGCCTTTTTTGGGATCACTTTTACAATATTTGAGCCCATCTAAAGCTGATTTTACACTTTTTCATATGGTTACTAAAGTTTGCTTTTCTAGAGGTCAAAACAGTTTGTACAAACAACTTCTGGAATCATCTTCTGGGAGAAGACCACCTCAAAACAAAGCACTTTGGCATGGCACTTTTTGGCAATAATTGTATTTTACAGGGGGGGGTTCCAGTTAGAAATCTTCCAGGTGTTGGCCGAGTTAATGTGCATTTCTATCTAGTCTGCATTGAAAAGATGGTCCTAGCCACCGTCATTTCAACCTCTGCTTTTGGACATTTTAAAGCCCTGACATTTTGTCTGCAGCCATGTTGGTTTTTTGGAGCCAGAAGTCCCCATATGTGAATGAGAGTATGGACTGCTAACATAGCAAGCTGAAATAGCAAAACTGGATCATGGACTTTTTTTTGGAAGCTCAGTTAGTACAATTAACCACAAGGCAGTCCATTTTATGCCTGATAATTGCATTACATATGCTTTAAAAGGCACAAAGAAAGACTGAGAGGTTCAGTTTAGTGAATGAGGCCTAGCACATGGCTAGCACCTAAAGCTTGGGTAGTGCCCATGCCCTAAATTTTAAGCCTGTAAACATGATTATTTCTGCTGAAGAGTTGGACATTTTATCATGGGCATCTATAGGGACTGACTTAAGCACCAGCCTTAAGTGGACATTAGAGGAACTGAAGTTTTTGGCACTTAGGAAATTGCTTAATATTTCAGGACTGAAAGGTGCCGCTTGTTTTGCATATGTCTTCTTTTATTAATGGCTATAGTGTCAGGGGAAAAGGCAAAAAAGACTAAATGGAGCACGGAAGTGAAAGATTTATTTGAATATTTGAGTATTTTTGGAAACATATCTAAAATAGAGCCCCTGTCAGGACCAGAGAAGCCCAGTCTCTCATTCTGAAATGCAAAACAAACACTTATTGTGGTGTCCTTTTAAGCACTTTGCCGTGACACATTTTCAGAGTGCTTCTTCTCTGAGGTGATTTCAACTTAAAGTAGCAGTAGATGCAAAGTGAAGGCAGCAGATTTCCATGCTGGCACATTTGCAGGCAGCTCGGCCCCTATAGCTGTTTGTGCAGTCCACACTCTGCAGCAAAGTTTCACACACATAAACACACTGCAGGAACACTGCAGTCTCTATCTGTATGTCACATAACCTCCGCCTACGCTCACTACACCCACACACATCCTTGCCCAAAACGCCCACACAAGTGTAATGTGTGCAAAGACACACATACACACTCACACACACATCGCCCCTATACACACTCCCCGCCCACGCAGGCACACACGTGTTCAGTCAGACATAAGCCGCTCATACCATCCCACACTTTCTCAACAGACACAAAGTAAGACTCTGCTAACAGGGAGGCTGTGCAAACACACACACACACACACACACACATATTCCCTCCATACACACAAGCTGTGGCTTCATACTGCATCATAAACTCAAAGAATATGCCCTGCTTTTGCTGAAAGACAACCTGCACGGCTGCTTTAGCTACTTTCTGGCTGGATTTTTTTTAACAATTTCATAACGTGAAGTCACATCCACGCCCGTCTAAAATGTGCCTGCCACCCAGGGAAAAAATGGCAACACAAATCTGGGTGGAGACAACAATAAGAGGCACCGAAGTCCAGACAAGAGAGGCATTTGTTTTGGGGGTTTTTTTCTCTCTCTTTATTAAATTCTTTAACTCCTGTTTTTGGCATCACAGTCATCCTGTAACCCATATTCCCTCCAAATGAAAAGGGACACTCCATGACAAGTACTACCACCGCCTGGAGACTGAATCATACCGCTCTGTTGTTCCTCCTCTTTTCTTTCTTTCTTTCCTCCTAAAGAGGAACTTGGATGAAAAGAGCTGCTTTTTTAGAGCGCAAAGTGTCGAGGATGTGGGTTGATGGGAAAGGGAGGAGAGGGGAAGGGAAGAGACAGAGGGGAGGGAGAAGGGGAGCAGAGCAGCGTGGGCGCTCTGACAGGGCGAGGGGCTGACAGGCCCAGGCGTGGGCGTGTCATTGAAATGTGTTTCTACTCCAGGGGGGGAGAAGAAGAAGAAGAAGAAGAAGACGAAGGGAAAAAAAAGTTGCAGGGAATAAGAAAAAGGAGAAGAAGAAAATGAGAGGAGAAAGAGAGAAGATGGTGCAGAAATTAAACGAACAGGCGTCTCGTGAAAAGTGAAATATGAAGAGGCTCCCTGCCAAATGAGATACATCCACTGTTTGGAGGCTTGGAAGGGGAGGGGAGGACACAAAAAAATAAAAAAGTGGCGCCTACTCTGTGGAGATGATTGACAGCGCTACATGAAAGCAGATTGCTGCTGTCATGTGGAAACCTTCTAACTCTTGCTCTCGGGGGTTTTTAATGTTTTTAGGACTGAATTGGAGGACGAGTCGAGTTTTTCAGTTTGTGGAAACATTTCAAAACCCGATCACATCAACTGAAAAAAAAAGGTGATGAACCCGGGATGCGAGGATTAACGCCAAATGAAGGAGCTCTTCAAGTCAGAACACTGCGGTTAATAAGATGTGTGTATATACAGTCTACCCTTGGTGCGCGCATCGGCTTGTATGCTTATTTAGTCGTATTAAAGAAATACTTTCACCAGTGCCCCATATGTTATTGTTCTCTGGGGAGCTATCAATTTTGAGTACTGCTAAAAATGCTGCTCCAGTGCAGGGGTTGGGTAAGTTGGTGGGTTGTGTTGCTTAAAGTACCCGTGAGACAAAGAAATAAATCAGGATATCCACTCGGAGTAACAGAATGATACTGTTACGCGCTGGCACATTTACCCTCAGATTATTTCTTTCCATCTATCTGTCCTTACTGACCTGAGGAGTGGGCTACAAAGTGAGCTCAACATAGCCAGGTTTTCTTTGCATTAGCAGAGATGAGCATCGGGACGGAGGCTATCAACTTTCTTTGTTAACTCAGACTTTCTGCTTCAGGCTTTGTGTGTGCTTAAATAAAAGGAGGACTTAGATGCATTATTTGACTGTTTCTCCATATAAAACGGATCGGTCGAGCGCCTCCCGCTTCGAGAGCAATGCTGCAGAAAATCTTTATTGTGAAGTCATGATCATCATTGACACAGCAAGTGGTGAAATAAGCATATTAACTCGAGTTGATATGCTTATTTCACTGGTCAGTGCTGCTGTTCATGTCAGAGATGACAAGATTAGCCTAAGTGTCAGTCAAATTTTGGATTAAATTAAAACCAAAACATAAAAAAGATGAAGCGGCATCCAGGTGCAGTCTAAGTACCTGCTAAACCTTTACTTTTAATTTACCCTAACTTTAGCCTTGATGACTTTGTCAAACATGAATTCATGTTTAAATAAAGTTGAATAACTTTTCACCTTTCACATTTCAGCCAAGTTTAGACATCTCTTTGAAAGGCCGTGACCAGCCAATCAGGTTTAGCCCAGCACCTGGTGCGGCATCTGTTTGCTTTCTTGAAAGATACGTTGCGTCATTGATTGCGTAAGGGCTGAAATTGGTCTGAACATGAACTTTGTTTCGCAGCCTGTGATTCATTACGTTAAATCATGATTCTGCCAGCGTGTTCGCTAACTTGTGATTTGAAGGAACTCAACTCTGCTGTCAGTTTTTCAGCCCAGCAGTGACTTGTTGGAAATTAGTTGGACTGTGTTCCATTGGAGGAGCTACCAAAGCTTTGTGCATGTCGGACACTAAAATCTAGATCTAGGTACTAAAAAACTACTTGGTTAGGTTTAGTCACCAAAACCTACTCATTTAAGTTCATGCACTAAAACCTATTTGGTTTATTCACCAAAAACTACTCGGTTAGTTTGAGTCATTGAAAACTACTCAGTTAGGTTTAAGTACTAAAAACTGATCATTAGGTTTAGTCACCAAAAACTACTTGGTTAGGTTTAAGTACTAAAAACTGCTCGTTAGGTTTAGTCACCAAAAACTACTCAGTTAGGTTTAAGTACTAAAAACTACTCGGTTAGATTTAAATACTAAGAACCACTCGGTTAGGTTTAAGTACTAAATCTGCTCATTAGGTTTACTCAACCAAAAACTACTTAGTTAGGTTTAAATACTAATAACCACTCAGTTAGGTTTAAGTACTAAAAACTGCTCGTTAGGTTTATTCAACAAAAACTACTTGGTTAGGTTTAGTTATCAAAAACTGTCTGGTTTGATTTATTCATGAAAAACTATTCAGTTAGGATTAAGTACTAAAAACTACTCAGGTTTAGTCACCAAAAACTACTCGGTTACATATAAATACTAAAAACTACCCTGTAATAAAAATAACTTTGTTAGATTTGGGTGATAAAAACTGCTTAGTTAGGTTTTGTGTTTATGGGTAATAAATGCTCCTTCACCACGGCGGCCCTGCGTGTTGAATAATGATATATACCAGAGGCATAACCTCTGCTGCCAATAGGCTCCTCCTGTGTAAATTATTCACACCAACAGCTTCAACATTCGCATACAGTTTCCACAAATATGTCAAAAAGCTGTTTTATACTCCTGCGTGTGTACAGTAGCTGCAGCATCAACCTATACCCAGCAGTCTTTACAAATGATTTTCCCTGCCAAAAAACTGTGGAGAATGATCTAAGATTGTTTTTCCAATTATTCCCAGACAGAAGCAGGCTGCGGCCTTTTATTTACGAGACAGACTTGAGAGTGGAATCGATCTTCTCAGCCGACTCTGAGCCAGAAAGTGAACGGGAGCGTCTTCCGAAATGTCGAGATATTTTTAAGTGTGCTTTTGAGTCAGTTTGGGGGGTAAAACAGCACGGTTTTCATCTGATAAACCTTCGTGCCAAAAAAGAAGAGTGATAAGAAAGGGCAGCTGTGTAAAATTAGGTGAACTGGGAAACTGGGACTTGTGGGAACAGGCAGCCTGGGTGTCAACCTACCTCACAGTGTGGGTGGACATCCTATTTCCTGCCAGTGTTTTAATTTGCTCTTGTTTGGTTCTGGTTGCTAGATATCAAGAGCAGTATGTGTGTGTGTGTGTGTGTGTGTGTGTAGGTGAGAGGAGGGAGAGACTGGGGGAGTGAAGTGGGTAAGGAGGGAGGTCATATCAGAGAGATATGGAGCTGATATTCTCCTCTTCGCTTCTTTCGGAGCTTGATTTGATCCCCGTCTGCTGGGAGGCTGATCCATGGGAGCGCCGTTAGAAGGTCATATCTGCATAATTACACACTCACACACACGCACACAGCGAGCAGCCAGACGTGGATTTAGAGGCTGAAGGTGGGCGGACTGGAATCCTACCTGCCTACCTGCTCCATGTGTGCGTTTGGAAAATACATCACGAGCATCAAAGTTCATTCTCGACCTCAGAAACACGCTGTGTGACAACACAATCCAACTCAGGCTGCTTTTATTAGCTTTTGCCAGAGCTTTAAGGCGTGTGACACGGCCTTCTTCGGCAGATAAACACACGCAAGCTGTCTCCTACAGAAAGAACATTGCTGTACAACAAACAAGCGTGTTAAAGGCAGACTACGACAAAGACACTTCATTTTTGTAGTCAAGTCAATCAAATCTCTGTGCCTTCATGTAGATATATTGTCAGAGTTACAGGGCCTTAAAGTGCAAAGGCGTAGGCCAAAATTTGACACTGTTTAATGTTTTTTTTTTCCATATTTTTGAACCCTTCAAGGTCATGGCTTTCATTGTGTATGACGGGTGGGTGGTCAAAGCAAGTTAAAGCATTTGAATGATCTCCTTTTTCCCTACATTTGGATACCAAGGTCATCTTTTGGCCATGACATGTCCCGTGTTAGAATAATTTTCTGATATAGTCGTGTTTTACACTCTGAATGGAGCTCATGGCTGTGAGAACCAACATCGGTGTTCACGTGTCCTTTATAGTAATTTGGACAGATCGCACAGCTTTAAGTCCTGAGGACGTTTTCCTAAATCTTCGAAGGGCCTGGATCACAAAGGGTCTCAGGATCAGTGGATGCGCGCTTCAGCTTATAAAAGTTTTGGGAAAAACTTTTACTCACATCATAAGTTCAGTGGGGATCATCATCGCTTTATACAACATGCCTCTATCACCCATTCATACAGGCACTTTTTTCTACATCAAAGTGCTTTCTATGTAACATTCACGCACATTTACACTCTAATGAATACATCGGAGAGCAACTTGGGTCAGGGATTAGTAGGCGGTCTGCTCTACCTC
Organism: Cichlasoma orientale; assembly: GCA_034780415.1. NCBI lineage: Eukaryota > Metazoa > Chordata > Actinopteri > Cichliformes > Cichlidae > Cichlasoma > Cichlasoma orientale. Next base: position 720,186 of record JAVDPK010003083.1, on the reverse strand, counting down.
CTGAGCCACCCCTATGATTAGCCTAGAATCGATATGTAGGGAGAAATTAGACCCTTCATATGCTATAACTTGTCTTAAGCAGCCCCCCATCAGATGGTGATATGATCTTTGAAAGTTTACTCAAAATTCTTCTCGTCCTTCTTTCGGCTGCTCCTTTCAGGGGTCACCACAGCAGATCATCTGCCTCCATCTCACCCTATGCCAGCATCCTCCTCTGTCACACCAACCCTCTGCATGTCCTCCTGAACTACATCCATGAGTCTTCCTCTGAGGTCTTTTCCTCCTGCCTGGCAGCTCCATCTTCAACATCTTTCGTCCAGTATATCCACTATCCCTCCTCTGCACGTGTCCAAACCGCTCAACCTGAGCTGTCTCTCTGACTCATATCTAATCCATTCTGGTCACTCCCAATGAAAACCTGAACATCTTCAGCCACCTCCAGCTGCACCTCCTGTCTTTTTTGTCAGCTCCAAACCAATCCAGTATGGAAATCTTGCTGATAACATATTTGATTTGGCGAAGATTGCACGGCCGGATGCCCCTCCTGCAACCGTCTCCATTTATCCAGGCTTGGGACCAGCACAAGCAGTAAACTGGCTTGCGGCCCCCTGTGGGTAGGTTGAAAGTTTACCCAAAAAAATTTCTCCAGTCAGCTATCAGAAAACAGATCAAACATCCAGGTATCAATACTTGTTTCAGTTCCTCTACATCATAGATATTAAATTGGTGCAGTTTTTCCAATAATAGATCCCGTGATAATGATACTCGAAGCTGGTTAGAGAAACAAGATTTCGTCTTTGTCTCTGTGTGTTTGGGATACTTGGAGTGGGTGTAAAATTGATTTGGTTGCAGTTTTTAACAGAGCTTAAATGTATTTTTCAGCCGTGAGAATTTGAATGAGAATTTGAGTAGTTATGAATTATGAAGGAATCAAAAATGCTGGAAGAAAATAATTAAAAGGCACCAAATTCCAAGCCAACCTCTATGTACTTCAGGGGCTTATAATTCTGAAATTATTCATAGTACGAAGGTGAAATTCTTTTACATTGTTTGTACATTAAAATATGAGCTGATTCTGAGGGGGTTAGGTTGGAGCCACTGATTGATTTGTCATAAAAAGACCCAATAAAATACCTCAGATAGGAACAAAACCTAAACTGTGTTTTGGTGTGACTGTCGTTCTTATAAAGTCATAATCCTCTATTTTCTTCTCCTTTTCTATCACCTAATTAACCCTTTCCTGTTCCCACATGCCTGCAGAGCAGTGTCTTGAGTTTATGCGCTGTAAATGAACAAAAACGACTCCATTTTTTTTTTTTTACAAATTTTTAGGCTATTTTACATTTTGTTGTCAACACAATATTCCTTCAGGATTTTAGATTCTAGCTTAATCTGCAGTTTAGCTTTGATATTTGTTTTATTTTCCTTCTGAAATTAATTAGAGGATCTGAGAAGCAAGTTGCACCCCTCCTCCCTCCTCAACTCCCCCACATAGACACACACACACACACACACACACACACATTAACACACCCTCTGCAAATACTAGTTTTCTCATCATATGGGCTTTTTGAAGATACATAAAAGGAGCTGCAGCTCTGAGTGCAAATTGTACTTCTTTGTGTTTTATTTTATTTTTCCCGCTGCATTCAGGGTGTAATGGCGGTGGGAGGGCAAGGGGGCGTTGACAGAAGCCGTTCTGGTTTTGTCCCCAGGGTGTTTCACTGGTGGCGGCTGGCCTAATTCCCCAAAATAGCTCATTGATGGGGAATCAGGCAGAGTCAAAGCGATCGCGTGGAGATTTGATCCGAGCTGCTGGCGGCCCTGATGAGCGTCGAGGGCGTCGCTCTGCAGTCTGTCGGGAGAGCGCCGTTTACACGCTTCCTCTTACATGCAAATATTGAAGTCTCACCCAGCTGTGCGTGAGTGTGCTATCTGAAGTTTTTCAGGGCATTAATCCTTCAGGAAGCTGCAGAAGATGTGTTTATTTCCTGCCCTCAGTTTCTGTAATGCTTCTCATTTACCGTTGTTGGACACCGTGACACCGTGACCCCATGACCCACTTGTTGGTTGCAAAAATGATGCTTCAGGAAGCGCCGCTTCCTCTGCTGATTGAGCGCGCACGGTGTGAGATTAAAATCAGTAGTAAGCAGTGACTCTAACGCAGTCAATGAACCAGCTTCCATCCGCTCTGCCTGGACTCACGGCAAAAGGTGAAAAGAACTCCTCACCTAAACAGACTGATACTGAATCCAGTGCTTTTGATTGGTCTATGAAACTGCCTTGTCTTTTCTGTTATAGTCAGCATGACTTTGAAACTAATGTCTTTCCACAGGAAAAGGATTTGATGTCTCCACCACTCTAAAAATGGAAGCTACACCCTGATAACAAATTTGCATCTTTTATTTTACAGTGTCTTTCACAGTGTTAAAGCGTCTTGATGACATCCAGTAAATAATTGGAGGCTTTTGTTTTGAAAATGTCAAAGAATCCTGTTGAACTCCTATAACTATTGCAGGGCTTTTGTTTTGAAAATCAGACAACTTTGTGGTCTAACGAATAATTTAGCGCGTCTAACTGATTTTTTTTTTTTTTTAATTTGAACTTATTCTGATCTGCCAGTAAGAAGCTGAGGGCTTTCATGTTAAAAATCTGACACACCACATCCCTCCTATTAGTCACTGCCATGGTCTATCCATCTATCTTATAGAAGTCTATAATAAGCAGTCCTCACTCTCGTATTGACCTCAGTAAACACTTTCCTGATGAGGTAATGGGCTTAATCGCTGGTTTTAAGACTTACTGAATAAAATGTGAAGTTCATTTTGCCAATTATGGATTCCCATTAGAGTCCATTAGAGTAGGCTTTACTGCAAGTCATACCTAATGTGCAGATCCATCCCTCACTCGTTGCGTGTAGTTTCAAAACACCAAGATAATAGGAATTTAACCAGTGGGTCACATCTTGGTGGCTACATCCGTCTTTTACACTCTGTGAGACTTAGAATGGTAGAGTCTGTACTAAAATAGCCAATAGGATGAGTACTACCTGTAGAAGCAGGTGTTATATAGTAGAAAGTACTGGCAAAATTGTATTAATGGCAACAAACAGAGCATTGGTGTCAGTTTCTGTCTGAGCTAGTTGGGGTATTTGTGTTAGTAGTTGCAATATCAAAGCACTAGGTTCAGTACAAGCAAAAGCAAAAGTATCAATAGTTGTCATAGTAGTTGTATTAGTACTATTATTACTGTCACTGGCAGCAAAACTGCAGCAGCTTTGCCCCCTTCACTTTAGTAGTGGTTGTTTTGTCAGTAATTGTTGTATAATAATAATAATAAAATTCAGAATAATAATGCTGTGTTTCAAAGTCACTTTTGGGAAACACTTGAGCTGCTCAGTCAGATTCACAGTCATATACACACATGCACACGCGCTCTCTCACACACACACACACACACACACACTGTGCAGAGGGCTTCCTGCTACCCACTTCCCTGTATTGGAAACCATTTGCATGTCCTGTGACACTGCTGCTGCCGAATGAAAAATTGCGAAGTCTGAATTGAACATTTGCATACGGGCGTGTTTCACTGACGCACTTGTGTGGTGCTCAACTTTACAGGCTCGCACGTGACCAAATCTGCCTGTTCAGATATCACTCAGCGATAACGACAGCGCGCTGCTGCCACAGTCATACCGTGACCCCTTTGAAAGTCAAAATCAAAGCTGTCTCCGAGTTCAACTCACTGTTATTTTTATCAGATGATGGGAATGTTTCTTGTTTATTTGCTTATGCGAGGGTCTTCCTGTTACAGTCACCCCAAAGCAGGAACCGTAAGAACCACAGCTGGAATATTTCCACCAACTTTTTCGAGGAGGAAGAAAATTTCCAGTTGACACATTAGAAAAGTGCAGTTTGTTTGTTCCAGAAACAAGCAGCGAGTTTAAGATCAGATAAAGTCAGATATTTATCCCAAATGTTGTGAAATTCCTGTGTTTAAGCAGCCAAAACATTAAACACAACCTATAACAGGGGGAAAAAAGGGTTGGCAATCTCAATAATATAATTTTAAAAAGGAGCTCAATAAATTAAACTGCAAATAAAATACAGTAACAGCAAAAATAAGGCAATAAAATGCCATGTAATGATCTCAGTACAATAAAGTGGCTCTACAATGTCAAACATCTCAAATGCAACTATTTTTCCTCAGATATTTTCCCCCAGAGTCCCTTTTTATAAAGTATATATTTTTTGGTAAATTTATTTTACTGTAGGTAAATTTATGTATGCTGCCATTCTGTCATGAAATGTGACAAATGTGACAAAAATATATTCACATGCACACATCACTCTGGACTTAAATGCACATCTGGACACAGTGTATGTACTACATAGGCCATCTAAAGATTATAATACATTATGGCAGTAAAAGTAATACTTTAGAGGTAAAAATGCACACCTTGATGTTTTTTGTAAAATCCATTTATGGATTACAAAACATTGACGCTACAAAACATTGATGTGTGAAAACACTGACGTGTTTTCGCACATGCACCGCAGCCCTGAGTTTTTCTAGACAGCCGTCAAACAGATGCGCACGTGAGAACACAAATATCAAACGCACTTTGACGGGATGCTAAACAGTCTTTAACCTGCCAGCTGCTGAGGACAGCTGTGGAAAATACCCAGCCAGGATTTTCCCCAAATTGCCCCCAAAGTCCATGTGTGAAAACAGCTTAAAATGACACACACAGTATTTTATAGCATATTTTGCACGTACATTTGCACACAATATTCAGCTAGCTAATTTATATTTAACCCCGGTGATGTCCCCCCGACTGCCGTGCACCTTTTGTCCTCTGGGGTCAAAATGAGCCCGCGTGGTTTGACTGTCACTAAATTCAATCAAATGACTTCAAATTGATTCTAATCAGAAAGAGCACAGTACTCCTATTATTTTCAGATCATTTGATGAACAGAAAACATATTTTGATGGCGACAGATTTTATTCAAGTATGAAATATACATAATATGTGGTGTACGTATAGTAAATGTACATGTGGAAACATTGTAAAAGTCAAATATCTGCTGAGAAAACAAGTAAAATGCACAGATATAAAACATACTTACTGTCCTATATATAAAGAAAATAATATATTTTATAGAGATTATGCTGATACAGGTGCACATTACTCATGTAATTATATGAACATTTTAAGTTATATATAATATAAAGACATGGATTTGTTTTGTTTTTTAATATTCTAATTCTGACATCTTTATACTATAAGAATAAAAAGGTCTATGCACACGTTCATATTTTAAATGGCTAAAATAAGCCGTGTACAGATTGTATATATGACATATACATTTGTAAAGCTGGCATGTGTGTAAAAAATTTTACATAATTTTACATTTTACATAAGGAAGCAGATGGGCTACAACAGCAGAAGAGCACAGCCGTCAGGTGTTCTTACCTGCTGCTCCTGCCAGCTAAGAGCAGGAAACTGAGGCTGCAGTTCACACAGGCTCACCAAAACTGGACAACGGAAGAAAAATGTTTCCTGGTCTGATGAGTCTCGATCTCTGCTGCAGCATTCAGACGGTAGGGTCAGAATTTGGTGTAAACAACATGAAAGCATGGATCCATCCTGCCTTGGATCAACAGTTCAGGCTGCTGGTGCTGTAAATGGAGTGGGGGATATTTTCTTGGCACATTTTGGGCCTCTTAGCACCAACTGAGGAAAGTTTAAGCACCACAGCTACCTGAGCATTGTTGTAGACAATGTCCATCCCTTTATGACCATCTTCTGATGGCCTCTTCCAGCAGGAAAATGCGCCATGTCACGAATCTCAAATCATCTCAAACTGGTTTCTTGAACATGACAATGAGTTCTCTGTACTCAAACGGCCTCCACAGGCTCCAGATCTCAGTCCAATGGAGCACCTCTGGGATGTGGCGGAACAGGAGATTCTCATCATGGATGTGCAGCAAACAAATGTGCAGCAACTGTGTGATGCTGTCATGTCAACATGGACCAAAAATCTCTGAGGAATGTTTGCAGCACCTTGTTGAATCTGTGCCATGAAGAATTAAAGCAGCTCTGAACGCAAAAGAAAGTCCAACCCAGCAGTAGCAAGGTGTACCTAATAAAGTGTCCAGTGAGTGTAAATATAGCCTGTAGTGTGTTCCTTTCTGTACGTAACTGGAGTCTAAAAAAATGCTGTTTACAGGTATATAGAAATGAACTGCAGATGCATCCACTCTCTTAGGTGTCAAAGAGTACATTGAACTTGTCCTGCATATTAAATAGTTTGTGCTCAGGACGCCTTTTACATGTGAAACAGTGAAAATACAGAGCGATACAGTACTAATGCCCGCATTTACAGGCATGCACGTTCACAATGTGAAGAAAAAAAACAATGTCCATAGTGTAACAACATTAAACATATAGCAAAGTTTAAAGGTGGAGCAGCTTGTAAGCGTGCACGGTGATCAGGTTCAGTATCTACTGACTATTAGTTCTGACAATATTTACAGCTGAGGATCAAATAATGAGATAACACCCGCAATAATCGCTTAGTTTGAGAGCATGAAGTGTGCAAACTGCTGTGTCTCTCTCTGTCTCTCTGTGGGTGTTGAACCTGCCTGTGTTTGGTATTCCGTGCAGAAAGCCTCCCACGCCCCGTGTGTCCGCCCACGCGCGGATTTGCGTCACGCAGGGAGCAGCGTGGGCGAGAAGGAGCGAGAGAGAGAGAGAGAAAGAGAGAGAGAGAGGCTCTGTGGCAACCGCGCGGAATATCCCACTTTCTGCGGCTGCCGCGTCAAGCCGTGCGCGCTCACGACGGTTCAGGCAGGAAGAGCCGGCAAAATAAAAGCACCGTTCTATTTCATTCGGCTTCATTGAGTTATTGTAGGCAGCATTTTGTGCAACATTTCATTGAGATTTTTACTTAATGAGCCTCTATATTCTTTATTTTTAGTTAAGCTTCTTTCTTTGATGTATTTTTGTCACAATTACTGATCAATGGACTACTTATTGTCTGTGCTTAAAGGGTCTAAATATGTGTTTTACTACATGGAAGACAATTGTGCAGTTAAACTTTTACTGCAAACATTTTGCATGACTTATTTCAGATTAAATATTCAGATTTCCTGTGGGCCCCCACTTTTAAAAACGCTTGGACACGCCCCTGGTTTTATTCCCACTTAAAAAAAATTATATATATATATATATATGTAAATATAAAATAGGGAACCTGATTCCCTATTACCTGTGGCCACCATCGAAAGTTCACTTGGATGAGACGTCGGGGATGGAGGGTCAGTGATGTGCTTGAGGTTATCTAGAGTCAAGTGGAGGAACCCCGCCTGGGTTTTGGGTCTGATAAATGCATGCATACCCGGAGGTCAGCACTGGTTTGTGTATATTTGCTCCAGTATTGCCGCAATTTTCAGGACTCAGCTTCTCACTCAGTGTCAGTTGGGATGTGCTCTTAAGAAAAAGCATGGATTTATGTCTTAATAGCATAAAAACACTCACATTTCTTACTTTTCCCCACACGTTTTATTGTAATAAATTGGCTGTTCTGTGCACAGTTCTACAGAAATAAATGAGAAAGCAGAGGAATTCTTGCTGTTTGTTACTAAAATTATTACTTGAAGAAACTGCAGGTTTCAGCTCTGAATGGTTTAGAGGCTTTTGTCAATGTGAGAAGCAAAATTTGGGATCTTTTAGGCTGTTTTTCCCTTCCGTCCCACTGCAGTTCTACTTTTTTTCTCCAGTTTAGAGTTAGTGCATTTATACACTAACTATGCAAAGCAGCTCTTTCATAGCCTATAAGAAAGTTTAAATGGCCTCCACCTCACCAGCAGCTACTTGCAGATCGGTGCATTAATAATAATTACACAACGCTGTTACATAACAGTCTGAAGAGGTGCATTCAGCACAAATTAGTACTTCAGCACTGTTGTTGCAAAGCATCCGAATCATTCTCTCTGTTTCCTCTTCTTTCAGCTGCTCCATCTCCCCCTCTCATCCTCCTCTGTCACACCAGCCCTCTGCGTGTCCTCCTTTGTTTTTATGTAACTTTTGTCACTCACTGCACCCAGAGTTTAATTCCAAACAGCCAAACACAAAGTAAAGAGAGAAAATGCTAAATCATGAAATATTCTCACAAGACTTTTTTTAAAAAGGTTATATAGTGCTTATTTAAACACGCTTGCCATCGCTTTCTTTTCATTTTCTGCCTCCTTTCCTTTAGAAATGTGCCTGCACGTCCACCCAGCACTTGGGCTTTTATTTTGTAAACGCAGGAGGAAGCGCACGCGCACGCCACCGCGTTTGACTTGACGGCGCAGAAGAGTGCAGGGGAGTGGAGAGAGACGCTGGGAGAGGACTCAAACACTCACACACACTCACTCACTCACTCACATACACGCTCACACGCATTCATCATCCTCGCACATACACACACACACACACACACACACCCATACACACACACTTGGAGGAGGAAGAAGACGCACCAAAAGACGCACGAAGGTCAGCGGCTTTTTTACTCATATTCTGCGGTTTTTTCCCCTCCTTTCTCTTAACGGCAGTCGAGAGAAAAAGTTTCCAGAAACAGAGAGGAGAGGAGTGTGGCTCGGTTTGAGCACGCAAACACAAGCAGGCGCGCTTCGGCTGCTTCTTCTCCTATTTTGCGTCCCCGAGATAATTTTTTTCATTATTCTTCTTTTGAATTTAGATTTTTCCTTTTTAATTTTACGCACCCCGCTGCTGCTGCTGCTGCGGGACCTCTCCTTTGCGGGCTTTCTTTGTGCGCAAACTGACACTGACACTCAGGAGGGGTTGTGTTAAGAAGAAGAAGGAGAAAGAGAAGAAGAGGAACCGGACCAGGGCGGACCGAAGGGAGCCAAAAACTCACCAGGTAGGCGCAATTGAAGCGTGCATGTAACCTTCTGCTGCATCTGCTTGGAAATATTTTTGCAAACACAAAACTGCTGCTTGCTGTAAGAATTTTTATTTTAGGAAATGCTTGAAAATATAATGTGCTGTAAAGTCCGCGCTAAACTCTGTGAAGAGAGATAAAAACCGATCTAAAGTCATTTTTACGCGCTTCAGTCACGCTATCTGTGTCTGTTATAACACGGTGGGAACAATATCCACAGTAGCGTGAGGTAAACACAAATCAAAGCGCTGTGTCATTATAAAGCAGCAGCTAAAACCCTGTAAGGGATGGAAATGCTTAAATGCACAATTATATCCAATTTCAAGCCTCCTCTGCAGGATGCGTTGGTTTTCTATGAATATAAGCGGGGAGAGATGACAGCGTCATTGTAAACTCGGACATTGTAAACACGGACAAGTTACTACAGGATTATTTGAGGAAATATCAAAAGGATCTCCGATGTGTTGTGCGTCATTTGTGCTGTTTTTAGCTGCTTCGTCGCCGGAGTGAATGTGCGGTTTGAGTGTTTTCAAGGACTGAAGTAACATCCCAGTCAGTGTGGCAGATGAGCCGATGGTTTCCAGGCCGTTCGGGTGATGATATCAAACAGCAGTTCTGGGAATTTCCTCCTGAATCACAGTGAAATCAAAGGATTTCTCAACTCGCCGAGGGAGGGCTGCTGCTGCGTGGCACTTCACCTGGAAATCCACTCATCAGCAGTCCTCTTTAGATCGGTCTATGTGTGTGTGTGCGTGCGTGTGTGTGTCATTGTTCTAGCGCACGCCTCGCTTCTCCAGGTGAAAAGCCCAACTCGCCAAACTCGCTTTGTGGAGCAAGGACTTCACTTGGAGTCTGCCATTCACAGCCAGCGATTACACCCAGAACACACACACTCTCCCTCCCTCTCTCTCACACACAAGCACACACACACACACACGTCTGCTGTGATAAAACTAGAGTAAGATGGCTGAGAGTGTTTGTGCAGATGGTTGGAAGAACTAACAACAAGTGGAGTCAATGAATCCAGGGTTTCTATTTGTAGACGCACAGCAGCTTTTAAAGCCGCGCATCCAGTAGATGGTCAGTTTACCTGCTGCAGCTGAACACACTTCTCCAACTAGAAAACACCTCATTATTAGTTTATTTGCTGATTACTATTTTTCCCATATATGTGGCACACTCTATTCATTTTATATCTCGAGGAAAAACATCTCATTTAACCCCCCCCCCCAAAAAAAATCATTATTTTGTGCTCAACTGCTCCAACTTTTACAACTTTTAATTGCATTTAAATAGCAGCAGTTTAATGCCAAAACACCAGCGTGATACTGAAGCTTCTGCAGGGCTAAGATGGTGGTAAAACCCACCTCAGACTGACAAGTGACTCCTGAACGTCTGGAGGAGGACGAGTGGTTTTATCATGAATACTAATGCTCTTTGTTAGGAGAGGTTTCACAGACAACAAGTGCTCGTGCTCATCAGAAAAGGAAACTCAGTTTATCGCCTTATATCTTCATCTCTGCTTATATCTGAACTTTTAAAACATGTGCATTTGGGGTCAGTATATAACTCTAAGGGATCGAGCAGCCAAAGGACGTGCATGCACAAGTATAACTTTCAAAATGTGGGTTTTATCCAACCCCAAAAAGACAAAGATAATATCAAAAATATGTAAGCATGCAAATGGGCTTTTTAAAGAAATCAGTGGGCCCATAAAAGAGGTCTTCTAAACAGAGCTCTACTCAGAAATAATGCGTAACAAATGAAGACCTTAATTCCAGTGAGAGACAGCTCAAGGGGGGGGGGGGGGGGGCCAAAAAAAAAATTTAAATAAAAAAAA
>JAVDPK010003083.1:660375-709289 GCA_034780415.1 Cichlasoma orientale | reverse complement strand
ACACACACACACACACACACACACACACACACACACACACACACACACACACACACACACACACACACACACTGTGTTAAAGAAATGTTGCCTCTTTATCTGTTTAAGAATGCAAAAATCATTCTTGCTTAATTTAAATTAGCGAATGCAACTTAATTTATACAATTTTTCTGTATTTTCTGCCTACACTGAGGATTATAGCTGTGCAGACTTGTTTATTTGATTACTGCAGGCCAAGCATGAAGACATGTTCTCAAGTGATTTCAATTATACTGTGTTCAGTCTTGAATTTTTGTGTACATGTGATGTGGTTTCCAGCATTTGTTTGGCACAGAACATTTCCTGAAATAAGATAAAGTGCACTGAAATTAAAATGCATGCATAGCTCCACTTTGTTGTACTATGTTACATTCGTGTGACAAGAGTGTCAAGATCTACTTTCTTTATCCCCTTCTTAACGGAAAGAAGCTCAGATACAGATAAAAAGCTCAAATAACAAATGAATTGAATAAATAATAATAAATCTAAATAAAATACTGTAAAATACTAGGCAAATACCTGAGTATTACACAATAAAGTAAAACAACTAAAAAGTAAAATATAACAGAAAAAAGCCATTAAATGTCGTGAAATTGAAAATATGACTGTTTTTGGTTAATGTATGAATTTATAAATCGATATAAAGAGTCAAACGGTGCTTAAAATCATCAAAAAATTAGCAAATATCAATAAAAACTTAATCAGTGGTGGAAGTGAAGGTGAGAAATGACCAAAACACGACTTAGAGCAGTGGGCGGGACTGTTGGCACTCTTCACCAATCAGATGCACTTAAGGCACAAGCTCGTTCAATCACAGCTCACGCGGTGGCTAGTTTGGTTGTATCCCGCTGAGGAGACGCTTTTTTCCGCTGTTGAGTCACCGGGAGAACCGTTACTCGACCGAAACCGCGGCGCTCTCATCGGGATCCGAGCTCCGCGATTCCTCTGCACGGTCTTCCAGTAGCTGCACCGCACAGGCAGTCTCCTCCACGGGGTTGAAATGTTACACTTTCGATCTACGGCAGCGCTCAAGGAGTTATTCCAGAGCCAGCTGAAGCGCCCGCTCACAGGTAGAGTCGGCGTTAAAACAGCACCCGCTCCCGCCGCCTGCTTCAGCACCCTGGGTCCCGATGGACGGTCACCGGTCAGAGGAAGGGCGTTTGCCGGCTGGAGAGTCTCTCAGCACTTCGCCAGGAAGCACGCATCGAGAGGCTTTTGCTCCAATGACTCCGCCGGCAAGGAGTCTTCAGGAGATAAGTGAGTAACCTTAATGGTAGGACGAACTCAATAGAAAGAAATATGATTTTTATGATGGCAGTAAAGTGTCGTGACACCATGGTGCCATTTACTTCTAAGCTTCTTGTTGTAAAACATAATTCCGTTTTACTTACAGAAAGTACCCCGAATTGAAGAACTTCTAACTTCGCATTGCGGTTTAAAATTAATTTATTTATATGTAATAGTTTATACAAAAAAATAGAGGTTATTGTAATTGAAGATTTTTACTACGTAGTTTGGTGCGGATGGGGCTACACGCACATTACGCAAAGCGGCTAGCTGCTAGCTCTAATGCTTGTTTAGCTCAGCCTGCTAAAGGCTGGCAAGCACGTTTGAGTTTGCCGGGTAACCGTGCCGGTCGGGGTCTGTAGTCGAGGGGAAAGGTGGGTGCAAGTGACCGGTGACGGTGCACTCACCTATGGTATCAGGTCAGTGGGCAGCTCCGGTAGCTAGCAATGGAGGTATATTTAACATCCATTATCGGACAAGTTTGATATGCTTAATGTCACTTAGTAGTTTTAGTATTAATTAGAAGCATTTTTTTTGTGGCATTAGCCACAGATCAAACTTTTCTCCCAGAAAAAAAAAGGGGGAAAAAGGCAATAAATTTAAGACATTTCCGGAAATGGAAGCATGCCGTGCAGCAAACTGCTAGAGGCTGCAGCCACCATTCAGACTCAGTGAGGCATCAGCCTGCACCCGTTTATCCAGCCGGAGAAAATGTGAGGTTAACCAAAAAAAGCAAATGAAACCTGAGCCTGTTTTTATGTTTGGATCTCCACTCAGTGATTCACCGAGCATCAGCTCAATTCAAGGCCTGTGTCACTGGCTCTCAATGAGAAAAATAAATGACTGGCAATCTGAAAAAAACCTCAATATTCTTAGAAAGATAGAAATTAAACAGCCCAAAAAAGAAAGGAAATTTGTGTTTGGTTGATTGTTTGTCGCACCAATGCTTCTCAGCAATAAATCTTATACAGTTGGAAAGCCTGTTTATTTCCCCTTAAATGAAGCCACATTTGTAAAGAAAATGCATTTGTGGATTGAGCAGCAGTTAAGTATGTGGGTTACACCCATGAATAACTTAACAAACCTTCTCTGCCAATACCAAACAGCTTGCTCTCCTATTGACTCTTGTTTGATGTCGTTTATTGGATTGGATGATCAAAGTCTGAAGAAACAAGACATGTTGGCAATCTAACAATTCATTAATCAAACAGGGCCTCAGTTGCATGTAGAAGAACCATACACAGCCACAACAGCCTGGCACCTCCTCAGCATGGTCACACGCTGCTGAGGGATGGCATCCCATTCTTTAACCTTTATTTGCCGCAAGTCAGCCAGTGTGTTTGTGTTGGTCACTCTGGCACCAGCAGCACACCCAAGCTGATCCCACAAGTGTTCAGTGGGGTTGAGGTCAGGACTGCAGGCAGGCCATTCCAGCCACTCCACTCACAAATTCTAGAGGTAGTCTCTGATAAACCCCGCTCTGTGGGGGCAAGCACTGTCATCTCGGAGGACCGAGTTTGCTCCCAGACTGTGGAGATATGGGATTGCCACTGGTTGCAGAATCTCATCTCGATATCTCTGCATTAAGATGGCAATGATGACAAGCCTGATTGTCAGCACCTGGAGTACCAGAAACTCAAAACAAGAGTCAATAGCAGAATAAGCTGTTTGGCGTTGGCAGAGAAGATTTGGCAAGCTTTTCAACTCTGCTGCTCAACCCACAAATGCATTTTCTTTACAAATGTGGAACCATTTAAGGGGAACTAAACAGGCTTTCCAACTGTGTAAGATTCATTGCTGAGAAGCATTGTTACAACAAAGAAATAATTGACCACAATTTCCTATTTTTTTTGTGCTCTTTATTTAAAAAAAAAAAAAAAAAAAGAAGGCTAATAGAAATGCCAATTAATTCCATAATTAATACCCAATCATTTGAATGGATGCGTGTCCACACTTTTGACTGGTTCTGTAAATTAAATTATATATTATTTTTGAAGCATATAGTGGCATGTTATTTTCTGTTTATTCATGTATTTTGTCCTCCACTGACCTACACTGTCAGAATCATTTTTGTTTAATGCCATTAAACTCAGGTACACTGAAACTTTGTTTGGCGTGTCTCAAATAAATAAATACAAAAGCATAAAGCAAAGCATGGACAAAATGTAGAATAATGTAGGAGAGAAAAAGCAGTACAGAGACGAGGTGCTGCGGCTTCATGTAGCTGCAAGTTAATTTTATTTTGTGTAATTTATATTTATATTTTGGTAGCATTGGTCTTCCATACAAATACAGTTCAACTAAAATAGAATAAGTTTGTTGAAATGCGTTTTGTTTATTTATACTGTCATCAGGAGAGGAGGCTGTATTAGAGCCACAGGGCTTTTAAATTAACTAGTTTGCACTAAAAATAATTACGAGAATAAAGATGCAGATAATTCTTGAAGATCCCGTGTGATAACCAGCCAGCCGATCATTTCTTCCTCCCCTCGGAGCAGCTGTGACACCAGCCTGTCTCCTTAGAGTTTCCATAGTCATAAAATGCCTCATTGCCCCTGCAGGACAGAGTTGCCCCACTTGTTTTCGTTCACGGACAATTTGGCTGAAGCTACCGGCGGTGTTTAGGCAGTCACTGTGCTCAGCTGACTGGTTGTCAGCAACCATCGTGCCTTCCCCGGAGGTTAATCCGAGTCTGAGCGAAGCCTCGTTCTGTGAAGATCACAGTGTGAGATTTATCTGCAGCGTGAATCACAGTGAGTAAGCAGGTTCAGCGTCTTCCTGAAAAACATTCGGGCCGCTGTTGAGGAACTTGCTTTTCTTTATTAGGCAGTTTTTAAAGGGGAGTTGTTTGTGTTAGGGATCATGCACAGAGATGCACATGCACAGTACACACCAGATTAAATGCCCTCTAAAATACAAACACCTATAAAAGAGAGTGTGATGTAATCAAATATGCACAGAAAGCCTAACAACCCTCCAGCCACACTCATATCCACAAAGTACACTGTAAAACCGTTATATACGCACACACACACACACATCTAATCTAATAAAAACCTCGGACTAGTTTGAATCTTGGTGACCTTGACCTAAAGGTAAAGGTCAGAGGTCAAGTTCCACAGAAACTTGGCCATAACTCAGTCCCATCAAACTTCACACACATCTTCACCCCCCAAAACACACACTTGAATCCTAAACAGTCATCGTGTAAAACAAGCCGATGATGGGTGAGAGCAGCTATTATATAATGATGCTGCTACACTGTTTTCACAGTAACATGTTGCTTTGTTTGCATCAGCCTGAACACCACTCTGATTATGAGGGTCGTTAGGCTGTGCTCCAGCTAGTAAGGCATTAAAAATGTTATGATGCAGGGGAGCTCACCCCTGCCTACGTCATCTCTTCAGTTTTATTTTTATTTTTTTTTAAGCACTGCGAGCTGGCCCGCTGCCCAGCAGATGTCAGGGCCTCCGGGAGCAGATGAGTCAGTCGCACAGATCGATTTGTGCAGCGCCGCCTCTCTCTCTCTCTCTCTCTGTCTCTCTCAGCGCTCCCAGTCTAATGTCTGCCTCCACCCTCTCCAACCCTCTCTCCCCAACAACAATTTGTCATGGTGCCCGTGAGGCGGTGAAACCAGCACCATCGATCAGATTTAATAAATACAGCAGATACTGACGGCTCAATCCACACACAGACCTCCGCTTGTCAATACGAGCACCTCAGGCACCGACTTCAAGAGAGTCGCGCCGTCTGAGGTGGGCTTAGAGGGAGATCTGTGGTAATAATTTTTTTCCTCATTGATTTGTGAGTTGTTTCTTGCATAAATTTGCCAAATTTGTTTTGTGAAACCTGCCAGTTTTTTCCTTCTAGGTTTATAAATGTATTTTTGGCCCTTTAGCCTTTATCAGGCACTGAAGTACAGAGCGGTGACAGTGAGAGCGTGGGGGTGGATTACAGGAAATGGTCTGGGGTAGCCGTCAGCATATGGGTCACCTGCTTAACCAGGTGAGCTATAGTGGCACACTTTCGAGTTTCCAAGTTTTTTTCCTCGAAGGTTTGCCGGTTTCTTTGTCGTAAATTTTACATTTCTTCCTCACAAATTAGCCCGCGTTTCTCTTGTTAATTTGCAGTTATTTTTGCGCCATTTTTTTGCTCATAAATTTGTGGAGTGGCTGCTGCCGTTTCCAGCGTCTGTGCGTGCTGAGTCACAGCTGACCTTTAAAAACAAACGCAGGGAGAACGTGAGTGAGAGCAGTAATGAGACCAGCTGTGGTGGATTAATGAGGCCGTCCAGATGTTCCAGTGTCCACCTCTAACCTGCCCGTGGTAATGATGCTCCCAGAGGTGAAATCTCTCACAAAACAAGGACCCTCTTACTTCAGTACTATTATATTGCAGTATAATATTTATTTCAAGTGTTAGCTGGAGTAGTTGTATTTATTTAATGGGAATAAATTAACTTTCAGCTTTGTCCAGGCAGTTTTGATATGTTTTAATGTTATTGCAGCATCTGAGAGTAAAAGCTAAAAAATAACTTCTAAAGAAAAGGGCATCGCAAGCTAAAGGCAGCCATGTGGAGGAGTTGTTTAAACTTTTAATAACAGTTGTGGAATGAAATATGGCTTTGCAGCAGTTTCTGCTGGACAAAAAAGAAAAAAAAGAAACACTCACTTATCAAATATAAATGCTCCCCCTGCCAAAAGTACAAGTCATATGAGGAATGTTCTTGTGCTGGACCACATGCTCGTGTTTCACAGCCCTGATGTTTGTTATGTAGAAATGGTCACAGATTTTCAGCTAGAATTTGGAAGGTGTTTTGTAACGGGTGTTTGTGGCTTGTGGTGAGTGCGCGCGCTCTGCGGTGATTTGTTTCAAAACGATACATCCTATCACAATAGGAGTAACAATATTTTTAGGAATAATCGCCAGGCTCAGAGCGGATGATATCATTCAAGAATGCAGCGTGAAGGAGGGAAAAAAGAGAAATTTTATATAAAATTTAAACTGTGTGAAAAGTGCCTTGCGGGCTTCTTAAGCTTGGAATGATGTTTCTGGGATAAAGCGAGGTAGGCTGGGTTTTCTACTCTTTCACATGATTCCTCATTGATTTCAATAGTGGGAAAAAGTGTTGTTTTACGAATTTTGACCATAAGTCATAGCAGACTATTCTTGACCGAGACCATCAAACGAGTAGTGCGCCTCTTTTTATTCTTTGTTACTGTGATTATAAAATAGTGCATTTAATGTCATAACAATATATTGATCACAGCTTCTGTTTGTTGTCCGACAGGAGGATAATCTGAAGATATGTGGATATATGTGTGCTGCTTATTGCTGTTTCTGTTTATTGCCACTAACTCAGTATTATCCTTCTCCACTCTCTCTCTCTCCTTGTTGTTGATCTTCTTGATTTGCATTTGTAAGTATGTTTCTATTTTTTCTTTTTAGTTTTAGTCTCCTTTTTAATTCAGATCTGTTTTCCAGTAGAAGTAGAGGTTTTCTGCAGAAAGCCGACAACTGCTTTTACTTTGAAATGACCTCACTTCCTCCCAGTGGCTGCGCTTGAATCCTGCCTATCCCTCCTCTATCATCCACCCCTGTCCTCCTCCTCTTCCTCACTCACACACTCTCTGATGTGTATTCCTTCCTCACCAGCATCCTGCATTAATGTGGTCAGAGGTGGAGCACGCCAGCAAAACGCTGACGGGACGCAGCAGCACCGACGTGTGAACTGTTTGCAGTATCGATGCTCTGTTCCACTCATGTTGGAAAGTCAGGGCTTCCTCCGAGGGCACAATTTAAGTCAGAATTTTGAGCATGAGGCGGTATTCCTCTGAGAGGTGCAGTGTAATGTAATCGATCGAAACAGACAGATTTTTAAAACATCACTTCCTCGCTGAGACTTTCTGACTTTTGACACTGAGTGGAACTTGGCACAGAAGCTATAAATCTGTCAGTTAAATCCATAATTGACTCTGTTTTGATTCTGACTCGCTGCCAGTGTTTCCTCTCTTGGTTTCTGCAGCAGTGGGGCTCGGGAAAAATCCTCGTCTCAGTTTTATTTGTTTGTGAGTCCACATCAGTAACACTCGGTGTTTCCCACAGATTTAGGGGTTATGTGTACACATTAGGGATGCACCTCCTCACACACAGAGTGGAGCAGACAGAGGCAGGAGTAGAGAAATGATAGTGATGGAGCCGAGGACAACACGCTACTGTAAGCGTAATAAAAGCTTCCCAGCAAGCATAACAAGAGTGAGAGCAAGAAGCAGAGAGTGAAGGCATTTAGTGGTGCTGACTCATTTGATGGGAGTCCTGTGGCCACTACACCACGCCTCAGCAAAGGCTAATAAGTTTGTAGCAGCGTGAAATGCCTCCATCAGCCCCTCGTCTTTCAGCATTCAGAAAAGTTTTTGACCTCAGCGCAAACTGTGGTCAAAGTGAGTCGACACGTTCTTTCTGTCCACTTCTGTCATTATGTTCAGGAAGCTTTTGTTTCAGCCAGCGTACCATCATGACTTGTTCTCAAGTGGATTAATATTATTTTGCTTCTGCTTTTCTCTGTGTGAGAGGAAGTGCACTCACAGTGACGCTCAGAATACTGAATGATATAGTTCTCATGGTTCTAGTCAGCTAACATTTTATTTGCCACGCACTTTGTGACACACAAATGACGCATCTGCAGATGAACTCAACCATCTTTGACTCCAGGAGGTGATGTAGTCCTCGTTCTGGATTGCATCCTTGTTGAGTCAGAGTCCAAGACCGGGAAGTTTGAGTCTGGCCAGGATCAGATATTTTTAGAAGCCTGTATTTACTACTGGGGGATTTTAATTTTTTTATTATTTTGCTGTCTGTAACTCAAAATTTCAAGTTGGTTATTTTGAAATTTAAACTTACTCAGATGTTTGAGTCACTCAATTTTGGGGGTAATAACCCAAAATTTTGACTTTGGTCTGCCTCGCAAATTATTTGTATTTATTAATTGTTAGCAATCTTCACAGATATTCACTGATATCAGCTGAATGATATTGAGGACTCTCACAATTTCAACCAGTGAGCCAGCCAGTAGGGAAAACACCACAAGGGTTGGCAGTGGCTGAGCTTTCAAAATAAGAATGAGGGCACGCTATCTCAGATGGAAAGGAAAATGCTTAAATTAATCTCTTAATGGCTGATGTTTTGAGTCATCTGCCTGTGCATACACCTCTAAATGACCCAGTTTATTTCTAACACATGGGCTGTTTTGTCCAAATTCTGCACAAAGATGGTTTGAAAATTGACTTTCAGCAAATTTGGGCTTTTAATTGTCCATTTTCTGTGCCAGATGTTATGTTGTTATTCCCTGATGGCCATTGCTGCTGCATAAATCCAGAGGAAACTCTGCTGATGCTGAAATTATAATCTGGTAGATATTTGCGCTCATGTCTCCAAGGGAGCCAAACTTGGATTTTTTTTTTTCTCTCCTTTATTTCTGGTTGGCTGCTGAGAGGAGCCACCTGCCAACTTGAACTTGACCTTTAGACATCCTCTCCTAGCACGCAGGCCCCCCCATGATGCATTGCAGATCATCGTGAGCACCCAGAGCTTTACACAAATCCAATTTGGTGTTTATGAATCATAGCGGAGAGCCTGCTGTAAGCCGGTCGCCCCGTCTGCCTCCTGACATGCTACTAACTTTCCTCCCAGAGACAACCTGCTGTGGAAACTCTGCTCAGAATACCAGCCAGGAAACTGTACTAGATAATGACGTCCAAGTTTCCCTAAAGTGGACCTTTTTTTTTTTTTTTTTTTTTTTTTTTTTTTTTTTCCTGCTTTATTTTCTGTCATGAGCATGATGTTTCAGTGGTGGATGTTCACATGCATGATCCCCCCCCCCCCAGGCTTCAGACTACTCTAAACACTCAAATTCAGGTAGTGTTTTCTAGTCTTGGCTCTCTATGAGGTCATAGAGGAAGGATATCCTTAATATGGTTATTTGAATGAAATTGGAGACAAAAACAAAGCATTAAAAACTGCTCGGCTCTGCAGAGCATCAACTTTTTTTTTCTTTTTTTGCTGCTAACTCAGCTCTGGAGGACAAAAATGGACCTGTGGTGATGCTGCAAGTGTGACGCAGTGTTTTAGCTGCCATACAGAGTGCTAAACCATCACTCAGTTGGATGCTGGTTGTGGGTTTTTTTCCTTCTCTCCCCCCCTAGCTTTCTTCCAACCACTGAACACCATCAGCATGCCAGAGACCTTGGCAAGTCTCCATGTCCCAGCTGCAACAGTTAAGACCCAGTCATCACAATCCAGTCTGTGTTTTTATCCAGCTGATTGCACAGACACTGCGACCTCACACGCAGCATGAATGAAGATGCCTGTAAGGCAGCGTCGTCTGTTCTTTCAGACAGTCTTATTTGTCATGAAGTGTTTGCAGTTTTTCTGCTGCAGTCCCCAAACTAAAACTGTAAGAAAGTAAGTTGGTGCCAGATTCCTTCTTTGGTTTGAAGCATTTCAGGTTAAACTTTGTAAACTGGGGTAAAGTGCTTTGTTGGTTTGCGCACTAAAGAGCTTTTCAAACACATTCCTGGCTGGTATTCAAGCGAGGTACAATTAACAATTACTGTGGCCTCACAGCAGCATATTAACCTCTGGAAAAGTATGTTATTGAAAGTCTAAAAGTATACTTTTCCACAGGTTTTAATGCTGAGGTAAGGTCATGTTTTCCTTCCTGTTATTACTCAGTGCTTCTCCCTGCAGTGAAAAAGCTTTTTTCTTCTCCCTCTGCCGCAGTTCCCCCTCTCTCCCTCCCTCTGTCCACATTTCCACCACAGATCCTCGCTGTGGAGTTATTTTTCTCACTTGTCTGTCTGTTTATTTTTGTTTCCCACAGGAGAAGAAAGGCAGGCATCCTGCCCAGCCTGGAGGACCTGCTCTTCTACACCATCGCAGAGGGCCAAGAAAAAATCCCTGCACACAAATTCACCACAGTGAGTTTTCACAGTGACATGTCTGAGAGTTTGATAGCTTTGTTGACAAATAGTCAAATAATACTGACATGATTTATTTAAAAAAAGAATGTGCTTACAGCATTTATAGCAACTAAATAAATGTGTGTTGCACATAAATTACCGACTTGTTGGCAGTGAATCAGCCCTGTTGCTTTCTGAGTTATGAGCTGCTCCTGCCAGGCTCTCGAGGAGTCTCGGATCACGGCTCACGGCTTTATTGATTAGTTGTCAGGCTGTCTTAATCCTTGTGTTTCTCTCTCTCCTCTCTGCGCAGGCTCTTAAAGCCACAGGGCTTCGCACAGGAGACCCCCGGCTGAAAGAATGTATGGAGATGCTGAAGGTGACCTTGAAGACGACCTCAGATGGAGCGCTGGACCGACACCTCTTCAAAAAGTATGCCTTCCTTTTAATTTATTAAGCCCAAGTGGACTGCGTTTGGGCAAGCATGAGTTTTCTGCATTCTCGTTTACCAAACTATCTTAAAATATAGTAAATAAAAGATCCAGATGTGCAGCTTGATTTGAATTTACTGCTGGTTTTAAGAAGACCGGATCCTCCAGAGTGCAGTACAAAGAAATGTGCTGGATATTTGCAGATATTTAGATGTATTTAGTGTTTGTGAGCTGTATCCTGTGTTTTAATATCCTGCCTGCTGTTCCACCTTCATCACCAACATCAATGTTTCATCACAAGAATTATTAAAGCTGGTCAGAGTCCTCTGCTCGTCCCTGCAGCAGAACAGGGTCACTGCATGCCATTATTTATTCAGCACTACTCGGTTTGCACGTCAATGTCTTCTTAAGGTTTCACCCTCAGAGAACATCTGCTCAGGGAAAAATAGGACACTTGAATAACTGTAAAACAGTTTATCTTAAAAGATCACTTAATCCAACTGATTAATTAGCCAAGTTACTGGTTAAACTAACTCACCTGTACCTTACCTGTACCTACTGCCCCATGTGGAAGTGAAAAGGAGTGTATGTGAGTAGTCCAAATGGCTTTACCCTGACATAAGGACTGAAGAAAAGAAAACTGCAGCGCTCAGAGAATCTGACTTCACTCAAACAAGGCTGCTTCATTATGTGACGGTGGGTGTTGCTGACGTGGGTCTGCTGTGGTGAAACTGGAACGTCCAGAAGACCTTTAAATGACCTTTAAATTCATGTTTCTTTGCTAATCACAACATTTTAGCCACACAAACCCCTGCTCTAGAAACACAGCTGGAGAGAAAACAAAGATAATATGTGGAATAAAATAGCCCCCCCCTGCCCCCGGTGTGGTTGCATCACTGCTGTCCCCCACCCGCACCTCCCAAAAGAAGAAAACAACACTGAGACAGAACTGGGTGACAGCTTGGTGAGATCGGGCATATGACGGCTCACCGGGGAGCTAAAATCCTCGTTAAACACACCCCAGAGTCGGCGCTCCTGGCTGGCGTCCATCACTTCCGCTCCCCGGGCTTATTTATAGAGCCTCTCAGAGGGAAGCACGTGAGCGGGAGGTGGAGTGCAGCGTGTGTTTTCTCTGCAGGGATTACACAGTGTGATGCAGTGAGATAGCAGAGCTGCAAATCTCTCTGCTAATGGAGAGCTTCTACCTCACCACCTTATTATGTGGAGTCGTGTTTACTACAGTGTCTACGTCCTTATTGGCTCATATAAAAAGGCTCAGGACAAAATCCGGAAGTAGTGGATGAGGAAGACACGGCTGCTTTAAGGTTGACCCAGAGTACATGTTAGAAAAGCAGTGGGTATTTTTTTTTATGGCTCCTTTTTCTTGTTTAGTTTCATTCCGTGCTGCAAGGGGAACAAGGGGGCGGGGATCTTTTCCTAAAACTACAGCGGCTGCAGTGAAAGGTCAACGCGGTCGGCCGAGTTGATCTGCGGACACAGCTCACCCAGAACACTTACTGGAAAATTTTAACCTAGAAATAGAAGCTTTGAACCAGAAAAAACAAATATAGTCGAGGCCATCGGTACACCAGCACCACAGTGGATCTTTGAAGTGTCAGCTTTAATTCAAGGGGTTTAACAAAAGTATTGCATTAACTGTTTGGGGTTTTTTTGTTTTTGTTTTTTAATTTACACATAGTCCCCACCCCATTTTCAGAGGCTCAAAAGTAATTGGACAATTGACTGACAAGCAATTACATTGGCAGACGAGGCCTGTTCCTTTATTTTCTGACAAACTAAGCAGAAAAGTCTGGAATTGAACTGAAAGTGCTGAACTTATATTATTGCTTTCAATATGAGACAGAAAAAACTTTAAGGGTGTCCAAGTCAAGTCTGGTACATTCTGGATGAATGCACTGACCACACAAGATTAAAGTGCATGGCAGAATTATTTCCATTGTTACGAAAAGCAACCTCACAACCTCTCTGGAGGATGTAAACGTGTCATTGTGAAAGTCTAAACTCGAGACGCCTCCATGAATGGAAATGCAGAGTTTACAATAAGGTGCAAACCACTGGGTGCACTCAAGAACAGGAAGGCCAGATTAGACTTTGCCAGAGAACATCTTAAAGAGTCTGCACATGCAGTACATACAGTAATTATATCTGTTTTATTTAGTAATACGTGAACTTAAAATATTTTTTGGCCATTAACAAGCTCCATAGTTGTCATTAGACTCTGAGGATTTGAAGCAGTCATACAGTTGAGAAAGGACGCCCTGTTCTCCTCAGCCTAAATACGTGTCCTCTTTCCTGTCTCAGATGTGTCCAGAGCAACATTGTTCTGCTCACCCAGGCCTTCAGGAAGAAGTTTGTCATTCCAGACTTCCAGTCCTTCTCTGCCCACATCGATGACCTGTATGAAACTGCCAAAAACATGTCTGGAGGGCAGGTAAGTGTGAGCAAAGCGGCCTAGAAACATGGAGCATGTCCATTTAACTGTTCTGTATTGACTGGTTTTAACAGTGTGATCGGTTCTTCTGTTTGTCAAATACTTTGTGACATTAAATAACAGCTGAGACAAGATGGTCAGATATCAGGAATCCAGCATACGGGATTGACCATTAGTAAATAGTCTGATTAAACCTCACTTGTGCGTTCATGCTGTAGGTGGCAGACTACATTCCTCAGCTGGCCCGCTTCAGCCCAGACCTGTGGGGCGTCGCCCTGTGCACAGTCGATGGACAAAGGTACTGCTGCACGTGTTTTGTTACATACAGAATAACCTACAGAGGACGGTTTCTTCTCCGGAAGCTTGATAGTCAATACACTGCTCCAAAAAATGAAAGCAACACTTTGAAAACACATCAGATCTCAATGGGTGGGAAATAAATCATGCTGGGTATCTACACTGATGTGGACTGGGTAATGAAAATGGTAATAAAAAATGGATAAACTCTCACAAAGGCTTTTAAGGTTTCTGTCAGTAGATTTTCAGAAGTTTCTTCAGTGTTTGAAGGTGTGAGGATGGCAGTGCAGTGGGACCATGAACAACATATCTGTCTTTCTCAGACACACTGTCGGCGACACCAAGGTTCCCTTCTGTCTTCAGTCCTGCGTGAAGCCGCTGAAATACGCCATCGCCGTTCACGACCACGGCACGGAATACGTGCACCGCTTCATCGGCAAAGAGCCCAGCGGGCTGCGCTTCAACAAGCTGTTCCTGAACGAGGACGGTGAGGAAACGGTCGCTTCACACTTTCACACGACACACAGGTGCACGTACTCTCTGTAAGAGGATCCATCTTGTGGCCTGGTTTCCATGGTGTTGTGATAAAATGTTAAGGAGCGTAGCTGGAGAAAACCACATGGGCCGTGTGTAATGGAGACATAAAAACCTGAAAAATAACAAGCTCTTGGTGTGTGGTTCCTTACAAAGCTGGCAGAGCTGAGCAGCAGAGACACAGATGCTCTTTTAGTATCAGTCCTGTAGTGCAGGGAATCTGAGCATGGTGTCCCAGTGTTTGGAGCCGAGTGAAGCCTGAGCCTTTGGCCCACAGTATATGTATGTGTATATATGAATGAAGCCGGCTGTTGATTGTTGTGTGTGGTTTTAAAATGATTTCATGAAACGAGTATGTTCGTTGTTTGCTTAATTGCATGTTTTAAATACTCCAGTTTCTTCTTTTCTATTTGAAAAATGTCAGTTTTATATGGCTTTTATGGCCTTTCCCTAGTTGTGGCTCTGAGAGATAATTTTGGTTCCTTTTGCTCAGAAGGGTTAATGATGAATGTTAAATGCGTAATATAATTTTTTTTTATTTTTTTTATTTTTTTGCATTTAAACAGACGTTTTCTGTCTGTGCTGATTTCCCTGTTCAGAGCTCTCCACTATGGACAGAATAAGATTTCAACCTCTTGGACAAACAAAAACAAATGAATGTTGGGCACAAATACAGTTCGTAATTCTGGTTGAATAAGAACACAGTTGACTTTTTGTGTGCCTGTAGCTGGAATTGTTTCCTGTTGGCAGACATTTCTTCAGATTTGTATAGTAGTTGTTGCGTGAGTGGAGACTGGTGTGGGAAAAGTTTCCGGGTTTCCTCTCTTTGTTATCTAACAGAGCAGAGAAGTCGCTGGTGGCACAGATATTCCAGCTGTTTATTTTTACTTTTTTTTTTTTTTTTTTTTTTCCCAAAAACATTTGTTCTGCCTGTTTCATAAGAAGATTAAAACCCAGAGAGCTGTGCTGTAACACTGTGCTCTGTTTTCACTCAGTGGATTGACCTGTGGCACAAAAAGGCTTCCTTTTTTTTTTTTTTTTATTAATTTTTTTTTGTTTTGTTTTGGTGAATATCTTTTTAGAAAGTTATTTTAAAATTAGTTTTTGTTCCCAAGATGTCTTTCCAAATGCTTGCACTACAAACCAGGTTCAAGATATCCAGGATATCTTTACATTATCTTGACCCTCACATCATCGCTGAGGCTGAGCGGTCACATGAAGGTGGTTATCAATTTGAAGTCTTAACTCAGGCTTTTCCATTCTAGCTATGATTGTGTTTACATGAAAGATGCAGAGTTTGCAGCATCTGGCCAGTCAGAAACATGATTTGCAGCAGAGTGGCTGATTTTTAAAAGGAACATAAAACTATAATATTACAGAATCCAAAGAGGTTGCTGCAGGAAAATTGCAGTATCAGTTTATAGACGTTTTACTTTCACATCCCTGTCGTTACTACACGGCAGCATCTATGATTTCACTTGCAAATTCCAATAAATGATTAAATGTTGCTTAGATAGCTCTTATAGTGTGTGAGATCATTTTAATAACCCTTAAAGCTGAGCTTTGTCCCTAAAGTTAGCTTGATAAAGCCTGACCTGAATCCTGCTTCAGGTCTGCTGTTATTAACTAGCATTTCCTCTCCTGCAGACAAACCCCACAACCCCATGGTTAATGCTGGTGCTATCGTCTGCACCTCCCTCATTAAGGTAAGCTGCAGATACACACCCCATTATTGTGATTGATATACATATATATAGAAATTATTGTTCAATCACAAACCCATAAACCTGGCTTCAGACCTATGTGACTAGACTTACCTTTTATTCCCTTTAAATGTGATTTTAAACTGATTGCTGGATGTGTGACTGCAGCAGGGAGTAAAAAGAGTTGGAGAGAAATTGAATGGAATAAAATTTTAATCGTCTGCAGAACATGTTTCCACCAGATTAGCGTATACAGGGAGATTAAGGTTCTAGATGAGCGCACTGAAAGGGGATTTGGTTGAAAGCGGCATCGCTCAGAGATCCTGCACACACACATTGCACAGAGTGGGTGGAGCTGGAGAGCAGCTTCTTCCAGGCAGGTCAGCTCCACCACATTTAATCAGAGAACAGTTCTGTTACCGGAGTGTTTCATTAAATATCCTCCCCTGACCTTCACACAGACACACACACAGGGAGCTGGGGTGAACGCAAGAGCACCACCTACTGATTGAATCAAAATTAAAAACTCCTTCCTCATGTGGGTAGTGAGGATGAGTCCAGGAGGGCCTCTCAGAGAGCGGTTTAATTACATTTAATGAGAGAGAGAACACAGGTCAGCTTTTAGTGTTCAAAATCAAACAAGTTGGAACTTCTTCAGGTAAATCCTGGACATGAAGGTGTTGGAGTGCTGGAAGGAAATCTGAATGGATGTAAAAATTCAAGGGCCTGATTTAGTAAGCAGGGTAATCTAATAAGATTTTCACAAAAGCTGAGGAATTACAGTATTCCAGCAGCCAGAAAATGCCGAGGTCAGTAAAATAAATACTAAATAAATAATAAATAGCTCCATTACATAGAACATGTCAGGCCACGGCCTTTTTCTGGAGTAGAGAGCTTTGGTGGTGATCTGCTTACAGTGCACTGGTTTATAAACAAAGCTGTAGCACAAAAAGTGAGGAAATTTGTGTTGGGCCGATTCATTTTTCGGTCGTGTTGGTCTGTCACTTCAAAAATTATGAACGGATTTTGATGAAAATCTCTGGAGTCGTTGGGGTGGTACAAGGAACAATTGATTACATTTTGGTGGTGATCCAGATCGCGATCTGGATCCAGGATTTTGTAGAAGGATTCTTTACCATTATGAAATGGGGACAATAGTCAGTCTAACCTTTATGAGGATAAGTCAGAATCCTCTAAAAATAATTAGGGTGCAACGTGACCATAAGTTATGCTGTATAGCAAACCTTGCTCATGATCGCTGAAAATTATAGGGTCAATGCACTCTGAGTGCCCTTCTAGTTTCTTTTTTTTATAACCATTCTCCTTTGTAATAATTATACAGTTGAAAAGCCACATTTGTAAGAAATACATTTGTGGGTGGAGATGCCACCCGACACCATCACACTGCCTCCACCAAAAGCTGTTACCCTATCTGCAGCAATCAGTGTCTACTCCACACTTTGACCTTGCAATCAAAGTCTGGACTCCTCGCTGAACATGTGGTTCCTCCACATGTTCAGGTTCCAGTGCACATGTGGCGACGCCAGCACAAACTGGCCTGACGGTGAAGGGCAGTCATGGCAGGTCTCCTGGCAGCCCTATGAGAGCAGAGATTGGCTGTTTACAGTCTGTTCTGGATTGTCTGGGTAGAGAGCAGTCAGCCATATTGTCCTGCAGGCCATGACTGCAAATCTGTTGAAGACCGCCTACGGTTTGTACGTGCTGACAGGGAGAGGAAAAAGCCTTTTTTTGTTTTTGTTTTTTTGGTGTGGTGCTCACTTTGTCTCTGACATCCTCTGTTATCTGGAGCTTGGCCTTCAGTTTGGAGATGGCACTAGGGCTCACTCTAAATAATCCTGCAACTCGGTTTTTGTTGAACACCAGATTGAAATTGCTGTATCCAGATCAGTCAACTGTGGCTTGCTTGGAGCAGACACCAACTGACAGGTGTAGCAGGGTCCGTGCTCACAGGTGCCGATAATCAGCAGCAGGAGGGGGTACCAGAAGCTCAAAACAAGAGTCAACAGCAGAATAAGCTGTTTGGCATTGGCAGAGAAGATTTGGCAAGTTTCTCCTGGGTGCAGCCCACATACTCAACTCTGCTGCTCAACCCACAGATGCATTTTGCTTGCAAATGTGGCTCCATTTAAGGGGGAATAAACAGGCTTTCCAACGGTATAAGATTTATTGCCAAGAAGCATTGTTACAACAAACAAACATGTTTCCTTACTTTTTGTGCTAAGTTTATTTCATTAAAAAAAATGTAATTTACTAAGAGCAGCATAAATTAGCAGGTCAAGACTGAGCAGATCTGATAAGGTTAGAATAAAATACTAACCAAAATAATACAGGGTAAGTGCAGGTTTTATTTTGTAGTTTTAAGTGTGAGAGAGGCCAGTTATTCTATTTCAGATTTCCTCATCCACCTTTATCCATTCAGATCTCCACCCTGCGGTGTCACTGTGATAGCGCAGCTTTTCAGTCCTTGAGAAGAAGCTTTTTATGTCTTTATTTATCTGGATGAGCAGCGCAGCACTCAGCGTTGTGTGGGGACGATTGTTGGATGTTAAAATCCAGCTGAGTATTATTGGTTTTTGATGGTGGACATTACGCATGTCGTTAACAGGGAACATAAAATATTTGAGGTTAACTTCTCCAGTTCAGATTTTTCCGGTTCATTCCCATCGGACACGAAAACGGTTTCCCAGCCAGTCACTGTTTAAACCACTTTAAACACTCTCTCATTTGTGATGTACCTTTTCAAGGCTCGTTGTGTGGTTTTATGTGTTGTTGCATATTTTACAGCATTAGGATCTTTGGGAAATTATGACCACACAGCCTCAGGTCAATGACGTTGGTAATTTTTCCTTTTTAATTATTTTTCTCCCCTCTTTGGTCTGGATTTGTGCCAAGCTTTAGCCTTCACATGGCTGTCTATGAATGTTTTAATGTTGCTTTTATACTTTTTCACCTGCATTCCTCCTCCCAAAAATCCAAACTGTTTATACACCTGGATTATAAACAGTGCAGCTCTGGCACAAACACTGTTTTTATACCATACTGCATTTTTTCTCGAGAGGGAACTCTGTTGTATTCACATGTTTCTTTTAAAGCAGTTTGCTTGTCTTTAGTACACAGTACAAAAAAATAACTTGTATTAGGAGTGATGCTCTTAACTTCATGGGGATATTTTACTGTCTTTGTTCAATAGTGTGGTCCTTCAGTTTGAGGCACTGAAGCTTCATAATGAGAAGAATAAAGAGATGTAGTCAGGGAGTGGTAGGCACTGGGCTGAACTTATGCAGGTCTGTTTTTCACCACTGATTGTTTTGCATCTGTAATTAGCACAAGAGCTTTCAGTGCCTGATATATTAATAACCTTATATAGTCATATTTACTGTGATGCACTGAGTAGGTTAACACTGTGCTCCCAGAAACAGGGGACCGGGACCCCCTGATCCCACCTGTAATTTCTACCCATGGTTGTATTGAGATGACAGCATATCCGTACACTCTATTGCCAAAAGTATTCACTCACCCACCTAAATCATTGAATTAAGGTGTTCCAATCACTTCCATGGCCGCAGATGTAGAAAACCCTGGATTAAAAATGGGATGACACTCCCACAAGTTCATATGTGTGTGAAGGCAGACGAGCGAATACTTCTGGCAGTATAGTGTATATAAGCTGGGGGCGAGACACCCAAAAACTGAGAGTGCAGCATTTCTGCAAGTGAACTTGAAGCAGTCGGGGTGAAGTTGGAGCGCTGAAAAACTGCAGCCAGCAGTAATTATAAATATCTGAGCTGCAGTTTTAACCAAGAGCAGTAACAGAATTCTTGCTCCTGCTGCTGAATAAAGGCAGTAACATTCCCCATACTTCAGGCTTTGTTGTTTTTGTCACATTCAGCAAAACATTTGGTTTTTGTCTGATTCAAGACAGGGAGCTCACACTGCGAGTCACATGACTGAGTCTGTGTACTCTGAGTGAAGTTACTCGTTCCATCTGCCTTTAGTGCAGTATGGTAGTAATGATGGAGTTCTGCAGCCTAGTTTTTGTTTATAGGTTTAAATGCATTAATATTCCTGATTTGTTCTGTATTAACTGTCACTATTTTCAGAAAGGTTTCTAATTTTACTGTAATGATGGCAACTAAAAATAACAGTAAAAAAATATATAGAAATGGCTTGAGTTGCAGTGATAAAATAAAATTTAGAACCTAAAGGTGTAGAGGGAAAATAATTTAAATAAAAGCCCTCAAATAGAATCAAATAGTTAAAACTATTTATATAAGAATAAGTGTATAATAAAGATTTCATTTTAGTATGTACAAGCATCAACATCTTTTTGATTATTGTGAATATTGATAAAATCTAAAAACAGCAAAGATGAACTGAAGCAGCAGAGATCCATTATTAGTAAGTTTGGCTCCAAATACAGTGGCTCCTACATTTCCCACAGTGCACCACAGGTTCTCTTTGAGGGTTAAAGGCTCCAGTTTTCAGTGCAATTGCTTATTTTACAGACTGGGGTGATTATTTTATACAGCAGTCCTCTCTTTAATGCCTCTGTTTGTTTCCTTTATCAAGGACAAATAATCATAAATGTTCTAATGTCTTTTAATTATGGTTTTGATGATTTTTGTATACAAAATTACATTTATCTAGACAATCATGTTACTACTTACGAAACAAATTTTCTTTCAGTGAAAAAGTAAAACTTTGTTTACATACTGTAATAGATAATTCAATCAATAACACCTAAACACCAATAACTATATAAACCCCACCAGGATTCATGGAGGAGCAGACTTTTTCTTCTTAAATATCTTTGGTTACTTTCATGCTTCTGTTTCAAAGTAACTGAACAAACATCTGGTTTGTGGAAATTCATTGATTGAAACTGGAGGAAAAATGCAATAAAATCAAAGTTTATGATGTTTAAATAAACATGCATGTATTTCACACAGCTTCCTGTTATCATTGCCACACCAGTGGATCAATTACTTCAATACCCAGTGAATATCTGTGGAAGCAGATCAATAAATTCGTTCTAGGAAGTGTTTTCATAATTAAAACATCACAGCAGCACAAATAAATACAGGGGTCATGACCTTCATCATGTGGCTCGCAGTGTGATTGTACCACATACTCACACAGCACACACACCTGCAGTCTTCAGTAGCTACACTCTGAAGTCAGTCTACTTAAATGAAACTTTAATTTAATACTTCATTCTTTTTTTTTTTTTTTACAAAAGCAGAACCCCCCCGAGTGGATTAACTTGTTTTTTTTCACCTGCTCCATCTCCAGCTAGTCTCCCACCTCTAATCTTAATTCATCTGACGTCATGCCTGAATGGCCTTTTTTGATTGGTCACATGAGTAGTGATGTAAACCTGTTTTCCTGTCGTAGCTTAATATCATAGAGACGTAGATCATACATGATAGTGCTCGTGGCATCACGTGGGTGACTCTTTTTGATCCTTTTTAAAGGAAGGGTTTGTTTTAATAATATTGCGATTGCTTCCGTTTGTGTTTCAGCAAGGGGCGAGCAACGCCGAGAAATTTGATTACGTGAGTACCACAAAATGCCTCGTGCACAGAAGGGTGGTGGTTTGATTCCTGGCTGCTCCAGTCTGCATGCCAAAGTATCCTTGGATACTGAATCCCAAGAGTGTTAATGTTAGATAGAAAGCACTTTGAAGTAGAAAGCAGTGCTTGTATGAATGTGTGTGAATGGCTAAATGCAAAAATGTAACTTTATTCTCTAAACTTTGACTTCAGTCTTAATTCTGTATTATGTATCCAGAGGAAAGCTGTTTTTTAAATCTGCATTTGCCAGTCTCTTACTCTGAATCTGCGCTTCTGCTCTGCAGGTCATGAACTTCATGAACAAACTGGCAGGAAACGAGTACGTGGGCTTCAGCAACGCCACGTGAGTGCCGCAGATTTAGATGAAATAAACCAGATTTTGTGGATTTAGACGAGATAAAAACACTTTGATGGCTGATTTATTGTTTTAAGAACAGTTCTGCATCCCTGAGGTGAATCTGAGGTCATGCAGCAACTTTCTGGTTCAGTCTGTGTTTATGTAACACGGTGTGAGTCACTTTGCTCTCTGTGTGTGTCCCAGTTTCCAGTCGGAGCGTGAGTCCGGAGACAGGAACTTTGCCATCGGCTACTACCTGAAGGAGAAGAAGGTGAGATCAGAGGGGACTCGTGGCTGAGCGGGGAGTTTATTTCATCTCAAGACTGAAACCTCAAAGTTTTTTTTTATTTATTTTTACATCAAAGTAAAAAAGAAAAAAAAAAACATTCTTAAACTTTGTTAATTTACATATTTTTGTTTGTAGTTTGCAAACATTGTTTTAAGTGTTTTTATCTTTCTTAGTGTTTTCCAGAGGGGACAGACATGACATCCATCCTGGACTTTTACTTCCAGGTGAGCCGAGCTCGTCCCGACGCAGTGGAATCACGATTCCGGCAGGATTTTTAGTCAATTATGATGAAGCAGCTTCACTGATCTTGGTTCCTCTTCCCCAGTTGTGCTCCATCGAGGTGACCTGTGAGAGTGCCAGCGTCATGGCGGCAACTCTGGCCAACGGCGGCTTCTGTCCAATCACGGGCGAGCGCGTGCTGAGCCCCGAGGCGGTGCGAAACACCCTGAGTCTGATGCACTCCTGCGGCATGTACGACTTCTCCGGACAGTTCGCTTTCCACGTCAGTATCTCCCCCTGATCTCGTGTTTAACCTGCTACCGTCTGCTTGTTTTCACTGAATTACACCCAAGTGGAGAAACTTAAAACAGAAGAACTGTACGGACTTCATTTGAATGCTAACATCTTAAAACACCACCTAAGCTAAGACAGATGTGAGGCATCTTGAGCCCACGCTCTTAACGGATCATCTCCAAGAAATAGCACGCCCCCTTTCTTTCTGTTTCAGGTGGGTCTGCCGGCTAAGTCGGGTGTGGCCGGGGGGATCCTGCTGGTCGTTCCTAATGTGATGGGCATCATGTGTTGGTCTCCTCCGCTCGACAAGCTGGGTAACAGCGTCAGGGGCATCCAGTTCTGCACGGTAAACCTCAGCTGTAACATCTTTAATTCATTTCCAGCTCACCTCTGTTCCTTGACCCTACTAGAGTAGCTTAGCATAACTCATAGTTCAAAATAATCCTTATTTATCCCACACCGAGCCTTGGTGCAGCCCCTCAGTTCATCATCTGTCTGAAACAAGCTGCTTTAGCTCCTCCCCTTTAAGCTGACTTTCTTCTAATTGGCTGAAAAACTGAGATGGCCATGTTAGTGATATCCACTCTCTGACATCATACAGCGTCAGGAGTACAAAAAAGTGTGTGAAACGGAGTGCTTAGAGCAGAGTGAAGCCTGAGTTTTTGGCTCACAGGGATTTCTGACCTCACTTTGACCTCATTATTAAACATGAGGTTCAAAATAAGAACCTCCACCACTGGAACAGTTCAAGCTTTGCATCTGGCATGAAGTCCTGGCCCAAAGATACTTGTATTATCAAACTTGCACTTTGTTTTTGTTTTGATTTTTTAATATTTGGGGCCTGTTGTCTCCTCTTAGGATTTGGTTTCTCTCTGTAACTTCCACAACTATGACAACCTGAGGCACTTTGCAAAGAAGCTGGATCCTCGCAGGGAGGGAGGAGACCAGAGGGTGAGTCCCGGCAGCATCAGCCATCACGCTGTTAAAGTCCGAAATGTTTAATGCATATTTTGAGCTGCGACAGCTGCCATTAGAAGTAATAACAGCAACAAACTAAGAGCCTGGAGTGGACAGGGATTTAAAAAAATAACAGGTTTAAACTCCCGTTAATAGAATAAGCTCTACATAGTCTGGGTTCCTTTTAACACACCAACACAGACCATTAATGCAATTGTGTTGATTATTTTCTGTTTTTAATTAAGCAGTTTGTATTCATTGTGACTCTAAAGTGTCACATTAGCAGGCAGTAAAACAGATTTCAGTCCTTGTTTGTAGGAGCTTGATCCACAGCGCCATCTGCTGGAAAATGCTTGCGCCAGCTTTACACAACTTGATTGTTGGTGTAGTTTGCAGCATTGGCATAATATTAGTAATGAGTAATATTAGTATATTTCAGTTTCACAGTACTTTCAAAAAGGCAGTAAAACCTGAGTTAGAATATATTAATATGAATGCGTGCACAGCCTGTAAATATCAGGCCTTCACACTCACTGCGTCGCCTTCTCGTGTTTCAGGTGAAGTCTGTGATCAACCTGCTGTTTGCTGCTTACACAGGAGACGTGTCAGCCCTCAGGAGGTACGCCAGCTCTCTGTGTTTCTTTCTGTACAGCGGCAGCATGGTCAGGTCTACAGTCAAGAACACAACACCCATCGGTGGATTTTGGTGCAGCACCCTCTTTGTAACCAATTTCAACCAGAACCCAGTCAGGGAATACACACCTGTGCCACTGAGGCCTTAAAATGTTTAAACTGATTTAAAATGTGATGCTTTTTAAGTTGGTTGGAAACCGCTGCATGAGAGGATTTTTTTTTTTTTTTTTAAAGTTTAGAAGTGCTGTTCGCTTCACTACCATCTCATGGAGAGTAACAGAAATCGTCTGTAATCGAGTCCAAAAAGCTAAATGCACTCATTCCTATTTGTTTCAGTGACGCCGTTTTTGTTCGCTGCTCTCACTCCTTCCTTCCTGTTTGGCGTGTCTTTGTGCAGATTCGCGCTGTCCTCCATGGACATGGAGCAGAGGGACTACGACTCGAGGACGGCGCTGCACGTGGCAGCCGCTGAAGGTGAAGCGCGTACAGGCAGGTTGTTGGCACGGTAACTGCTGTGTTCAGTCAGCTGACGGGATGCTTGTTGTGTTTCAGGACACGCTGAGGTGGTGCGCTTCCTGCTGGAGGCCTGCAAGGTCAACCCAGTTCCCAAAGACAGGTAACAGAGACTAAACTTAAATTTCTATTTTAAGAGGGTGTTTGTTTATAAGGCTGTAGAGGTCTTGCAGTGGTCTGAAATGAAGGGCAGTAAGTGAACACATGTCTGGTGCAGGTGGGGGAACACGCCGATGGACGAGGCGGTGCACTTCGGCCACCACGATGTCGTCACCATCCTCCGCGATTACCACAATCAGTACACCCATCAGGAAGGCAGCACCCCCAAGCAGAACGCAGAGAATCTGGATGGGATGCTGTGATGGAAAAGGCGCTGCTCAGGCGCGAGGACAGATGGACGGTTGCCGCTGAGGGGAAGAAATCAGGCGGCACTTTAGACAAAAAACGCAAAGTGCAAGTAGAAACACCGCTAAAATAGGCGAAAATGAACCTTTACAGTATCTGTTAGAGCAGCAGCCGCCTCCCTCCGAGTGTAAATGCTCCGCATCATGTTCTCATTAGGTGTTGTCGGGTCTTTGTATCGCCCTGTGTGTACTCTGAGTGAGGAAGCACTTTTATTTTATGTTAGTTTTCCTGGGACGGGCTCCATCTTTTACGTTGAAGGTTTTTATTCTGAAAATCATCAACAGGAAGCAGCAGCTGTATAAAACCTACATGGTGGAATGTATCTCCCCCAAACACTTTTTGATGTGTGTGTGTGTGTGATAATCGATGTAAGATAAGCTGTACATTACTGTAGTGTTTGTGTATATTAACTGAGGATGGTGAGTCGGTGTAAATAGGTGTAAAAACGTGTAGTCGACAGTCTCATGTGGTGGTGGATTCAGATTTGATCATGATGTGCGTTTCACTCCAACTTCTGGAAAGTATTTGAACCATAAATTAAATTTTAGTTTTATATTTTACTTTTTTTTTCGGTTGACAACTTTATAAACGTGGAGACAGACGAGTTAAAATCTTTGCTTTACTCTCCAAAGATTTTTTATTTTTTTCACTAAAACTGGAATTTTTCACCCTTATTCTGTTTTATTTACTTTTATTTTTTATTAAGTGGCAATAATGTAAAACAAGCCAGCCAAAGTTCAGTTCGTAAGTCGTCTCCTGACCATTGAAAGAGTTTCTACATATCAGAACATCATTGGCAGATGTGACACTGCCAATGCTCATGCAGGAAGACTGACTGTAAACATGCTAGATAAAAATTTTATTCTTTTTTCCCCCCTTAGTTTAAAGAAATAACAGCAGAAATAGGATCTACTCAACAATGGAAATGTATTTAAATACTTTTATTTTGAAAATCTGACATATTTTTGTAATGTGGCATAAACAGTGAGCTGACTGGTTCCTCGGTGCTGCTTTAAGGTAGCTGAAGGGTGCTGTCAAAGTTGCTCCTATCCTATATTGTGGATCTTCTCAAGCAGCGGTTGCCAACCAAGTTAAAAAGCATCACATTTTAAGGCCTCAGTGACACAAACCTAGAGATCAGTCGCTCAGGAAAAACGTGTATTTCCTGGCTGGTTGCAAAGAGGGTGCTGCACCAAAATCCACCTTGCAGTTGCTTTGGTAGCCAGCAGATTGCCGCAGTCACCCATAGTTTACATGGCTGCAAACGTTCATCATTTACTGGCAGAGCTGTAGTGAAACTCGAAGACAAACGGTCCCCATTCTCACTTTGCTGTTCAATGAGCAGTTGGCAAGTGTTTGCACACAAGTTGCTGCCTGCTAGCCACCAAAGCAATGGGAAGGAGGTTTTTGGCGCACTACCCTCTTTGTGACTGATTTCGACCAGCAACCACTCACCAACCGGTTGGGGAATACACACTTCCATAAGCTGCACTATAATGCATGTACTTGCTAAATAGCGCTCTGTAACGACTCCTAAAATGCTGTTATTTTACTCATCGAAGCTGACCACAAACTGGTTGAGTTAAGCGGTTTGAATTAGTGGAAGTCAGGCCTAGCATCCACACGTTGGTCAGAGCGGTCACAGCCCTCACTTTGAACTTTCGTAAAATCCAAACAGCCACCTGTACGTTTTTTTTCAGAGGTAGCCTAACCACTGACATCAAAACCTTTTTTTGTAGCAGGCTGTAAGCATGTTTATTTCTGCTGTACAGTTGGGCATTTTAACACAGGGAGTGACTCACTTTTGGAGGCAGCCTCAAGTGGCCACTAGAGGAACTGCAGCTTGTGGAAGTTGCTGCTTTGTGCGGCAGCAACAGCTGTAGAGAAACGAGAGTTGTGACGTTTGTGTCCTCTGGCCAGTGTTACTGGTTTCTTACTGTGTAGGGGAGTTGAGGGTCCAACAAGCAAAATGCCTTCAAGCTACTAAACGATGGTTGATTTTTAAAAAGATGAATATAAACTTTTATATTGATGACATAATAAAAAAAAAAATAGTTTAACTCAAGAAGTAAATACAGCACCACATTCACTTTTATTAAAATGAGCTTCTGCTTTAAAAAAAACATGCACTTTTTTTCCCCCCAGGATTTTTAAGTGCACTTGAATGCATCATATGTAGCCAGAGGAGCCTAAACCAGCCAATCAGATCAGCGTGAGGACAGACATTTAGTTTTACTCTTGGTGGCCTTCTTAATTATGACAACGTTTTTAAAACTTTGTCAGTAATTGTAACTGTAATTCTTAGAGGCTGTAGTTTATGGCGATATGTTGTCTAATCACCCCCAAAAACATGCGCTTTAAAACCGCACGGTTATTTAAATCAAGTCTTAAAAGAAACTTCGAGGATTTGTTCCTTTCCTGCTGTAAAGGGAAACTTGAAGTAAATGCCGGTTATTGTTCCCACAGAAGGGTTTGCCGTTGGTTCAAAATTGTATTTAAAAGTCTTAAATTCAATTTGATAAACCTGCAGAAACCTCCCAAAAAAAAGTGAAAAATCAGGTCTGTGAACTCGCCCAGTGTAAATCCTCAGATCTACAGCTTATTTAATCCTGAATTTTAAGCTGCTCTGTTTGAACTCCCGAGGTCTTCAGCTCACTTCACTTTAGAGTTAAAAACTTTCAGCACTCTTATAATAAAAGTCTGAAATGCCTCCTTTGTTGAGCGTCTTAGTTCTGCTGTTTAAATTTAAAAGCTTTTATTTTGAAGGAGCTTTACGATGCAGATTGTTGAATCGGTCATACTTGAAAAGCAGATGTTTGAGTGTTTGTGGCGTGTTTGACTGTTTTATTTCTGCACAGACAAACTGAACCAGGCAATCACTTATGATAATCCACAACTTAGAAAATCCTGTTTTGTTTGTTTTGGTTTTTTTAGTCCTCGGGTTTGGATCAGTTCATCCAGTTCAGATTTCAAATGTAAAAAAAAAAATAACTAAAAGAAGCACAAAAGTATTTCCAAACACTGGTAACAATAAATATTACATGATTGTAGGGTGAGGTGAACTGATCCAAATTAAAGTCTGACGTATTCTGAATGTAACGTGTTTGGTGTTGTTCTGTTTCTTCTTCATGTGTATTTAAAGCTGCTGTAGCTCACTGAGCGTCTGCAGCCCAGATATTTATTCACAGATTAAAACGTGGAATTAAAAAGATGGAAAAACCAGCTGGGTGTTGTTCTTTGGATGGATTTTATGAATGATTCAGGTTATTTCATGACGTTGATCAATTAAACCCATGACCTTCTGGAAAACTAAAACGTTGGCATCGTCACGTTTTACACACTGCAGCTTTGGCTTTCACTCTGCACTGTGTAGTTTTAGTATAGTTTCACCTTCCTTTGTAAAATCAGTTGCTCTGTTGGCAGTACACTTATAAATAATTGATTTCTGGAGCACCCCTTTCATATGCATGTGCAGTGGAAACCCTGTGTTAACTTATCAAGTTGATAACCAGCTGCTGATCCTGAACGCCAGTAAGTGAACGCCCTTTTAACAGGAAGAAACCAACACAATCAGAGAGGGGCAACCACCTCCTGTGGGTGGGAGTGGGATCTTTTTGTTCCTTAAAAACAAAGCATCACTGAGTAATTTTAAGAAAACATTTATTTTCCCCATAAACATAAATCCATACCATTATGTTGTGCATTTGCCAAGCGAGCAGAATCACATTTTAAATGTTACAGTTTAAAGCCGTCAGTAATTGCTACTGTAGAAGTTCACATTAAAAAGAAATACTTTCTATGTACAAAGGGGGGCGGGGGGGCAGGAAACCTGTCCTCCATTTCTGAAAGGTGACCGTGCTGACTTGAAGTCAAAACTAGGAGCGAGTACACAATTTGATGAAGGCCAAAGGAAGATGGTCTCTCTTCAGTTTCCATCGGGAAAGTCTGCGTTCATCTGAAAAGAAAAGAAAAATTATAATTTACCATCTTTTATTTAAGTGGAACGAGGACATCCAGACACACACACGCCTCTTTTCCACTAGTACCTACTTGACTCGGCTCTGATTGGTTTTAAGGGTTTTCCATTAGGTGGTAGTACCAGGTGCTTTTTTAGTACCTACTCAGCCGCGGTTCCAAGCTTGCCAAGTCGAGGCGAAAATGTGATGTCAAGCAACCGTGTGCCACTGATTGGCCGTGCAGTGATGTCACTAGATGAGTCATGAGAGTGACTCTTACACAAGAATC
The DNA here is from genome assembly GCA_034780415.1 of Cichlasoma orientale. Taxonomy (NCBI): domain Eukaryota; kingdom Metazoa; phylum Chordata; class Actinopteri; order Cichliformes; family Cichlidae; genus Cichlasoma; species Cichlasoma orientale. The sequence continues at coordinate 680,103 of JAVDPK010003083.1, read as the reverse complement.
AAACCCGCTGTTTTTGAAACCCGGCAACGAGCGAAATGGCTACACGCTAACCAACGCAGACGGGTTTGTGCTCGGTGGCTGAGGACAGAATCCAGGAGGAGCTAGGCAGCGCATTTGCGTCGCATACAAATGACATCACAGGACTTTAAAACCTCCTCGCTATAATGACCCCACCCACATTGAGGTGGCACTCAATTGTACTGGAGAACGACCAAAATCAAGTCGACTCGCTGCTAGTGGAAAAGAGGCTAAAGTGTGCCGGGAGCTGCAGTTTAACAGCACAAAGAGGTGGTGTTTGTTAGCGAGGGAGAGGAAACATGCTTTCATTATCCAACTCGCTCACTGTTCTAACTTTAACACCATGAGGACAATTTAGACCAAAACACAGCTGAGAAACAACCTGAGACCTTTATTTACCTGAGACATTTGATTTCAACTGTGATTAATGACGGCAGGTTTTAGAACTTCACAGGGGCTGAGAACAAAAACCAGTCTAACAAAGCCCCTGAAAACGGTTCAAAACCATCTCTGTGCAAATTGAAGACCACTCCATCTGACTCAGAGCAGCAACTCGCTCAGCCAGCTGGTAGGAAAGAACTGGAACGATCGGGATTAACTAATTAGGATTTCCTACTACTGGATTTAGAAAATAAGAGCATGGAGGATTGTAGGACATCAACTGTCTTTCCTATGGATTTAAAAAAAGAAGAAAACAAATTGAAATAAAGTTGTTAAGTCTACCTGGGTGGCCCACCCAAGTGAAGATGATGTGCTGGAAACAGCGTATATACGCAATACAAAATATAAGTCTTCTGTGGAGGTGCTGATCTGATGGTTTTTGGGGTTGAACACATTAAAACTGAGTTCTAACGTTAGTATGGGAGCATGCGGCTGGTGTGTCAAAGCTACACTCACTAAACTACAAAACACAGCAGATGAAGCTGCATCTACCTGAATGTCAAACTCTTCGAGATCCAGCAGATTGTTGGCCTGAAAGCAGAGCGAGAAGACAGACAGGTGCATTACAGGACGGACAGCAGGAAAGGCCTTTACAGTAAAAAAAAAAAAAAAAAGGCACTGCAGGCTGTCAGGAGAAAACTGATGCATCCTTGGAGTCTCAGATGACCATATAAGGATGTCCCCTCTCACTGACATCATGCAGAGTGTCTCCAGGGGCAGACGGCCATTTTTCCCCCCTCTTTACACCACCATATTTGAACGTGAGAGCAAAGGATTTACTCTGGAGGGGCCCACAGTTTCTCTCACTTTCTCTCAGACGCCATTGATAAGCCCCTCCTCCATTTCTGATTGGTGGTGGGAGTGAGGGGAATCAGAGCTGATAGGTTCTGGTCTTGTGCTGACACCGATCCATCCCTATTAACCGCACCTCCTCAGGTTGGTCATCCTGGTTGTACCAAAGTCGAGGCTCCTGCCCTCAGGACATCAGGACCTCTCGGCTTTGCGACGACCTCCCTCACCGATGTCGTAAAGGGCCGTCCACACAGGAAGCAGCAACATGGTCACCAGAGACCGCAACTTCAAGTGATGACGAGCGAAACTGAGGTTTTGCAGTCACGTGACCACTAACCACATGACGTTAACTTGTTCGCCATTTTGCGACAGCCACGGTGACGACGAATAAAGCCCCACTCACACAGGCCTGGAGACCCGTCTGTGACTGTCACATGTTGGCTGCAATGCTGAGGCACAGCTTTTACTTTGAAGGCGAACCGTCTCCATTTCTGGTTTGCGTCGCACTCTCTCTCTTGTTGCGCTGCTACTCGGTTAGTAGTTGCCGTTTGCAGACAAACGTGAGAAACTACAGGCGCCGGGCTCACACCAGCAGTCTGACACAAAGCTGATGAATCGCTTCCTGTGTGGACGCCGCTCGAGTGACAGGTCTGCACCGCTGAAGCGGGTTTATATTTGAGGTGCAGGTCTCCAGTAGAGACAGCTCAGGCTGTAACTCACCATAGATTCGATGTCTCTGGGGCTCACGTAATGCTCCAAAGCCTTGAAGTCGTCCGGAGACATGGGCATCATGTTGTCCTGCAGCCTGGATGGATGTCTGAACCACACAGATAAACTCTGGTTACACGTGAAATATTTCTCTTTATTCCTGATCTGTTCCTTTCATTCTCTGCTTACACTTCTGAAACCGATATGAGCTCCGTCTTCATGTAGCCCGTCTTCTCCGTGTTCTCCACGTCCATCGGCTCAGGAGCTGGAAGGTAAATGAAGGTCGGATGAAGCTCTGCAGAGGAACGTTCAGAATTTTTCTGGATAAAACGTGGCAGCAGGTCTTACTCTCTGACGGTTTGGGGTAGTACTTCCCAAAGGCCTTGTCTTTGGGGATGTTGGGGTAGAGGAAGCGAAGCGGGTTCTCCGGGATGTTTTCTGCTGCCATCACCTTGTAGGTGCGGATGATGTCGGGGAGGGAGACGGCGGACAGCTCCTTCTTCGTGTATGGCTCCACGGAGTGGAAGACCGCCTTGTCTGCGTGGACGGAGAGACAGAAGGTGTTAAATGTAAGGACCGAGACACTCAAACCTTCAATTCATTGAATACATACAAAATTAATATTTTTGGTTTCTGTGGTTTATTTGAAGTAGAAGAAAAATCTCCCAAATACGGATACATTCATCCTCACACCTGGAAATTCAAACTTCTGTGCAACATGTGCAGGACAGACAAAAACCTGCCACTAGAGGGCAGCCTTGTCTCTCAGCAACTACAAGCTGCTTTCTAAGAAATCTAAGACATTTAAAAATACTTAAATTTCTTTTTACACTCAAACCTGTTTACTGAAATCACCTGCCACTAAAATTCAAGTTTTGAGTTAAGTTTAAATAAAGGTTTCGCGAGAGATTCGTATTGACGCCCTCTGGTCTTTACCGTGGACGTCGTGCTCGATCCAGGTGAAGGTGATGGCTCCCTCTCGGCTGCTCTCGCTGAACCGGAGCAGGAAGTTACCCGGACACTTGTCGCTCAGCAGAGACTTCTCCCTCTCCTTACTGATGAAGCCCATGATGCAGCTGCAGGAACAACAACAACAAACACACGTTTATAGCTTAAATCCCCCCCCCCGGCGGGCTCTCGCGGCTCCATCAGAGCGGCACTCACCCGTCGTTCCAGAGGGCCAGCAGGTGTCTTTTGATCAGATCCAGGATCCCTTCGATCCACAGCCAGAAAGGGAACGCCTTCTCGTTGGCGCTCTGCTGCTGGACGAATCAGAGAGTCTGGTTCAGTGCAGAACAAATAAAAGCTGCCTGCGCATTTTAGAAGTGATTTATTGACCCTTTTTAAGAAAAAATAAATGTGTCGATATTTATGTTTTACCCATTCAATCAAATTTCATATTCGCAATTGTTATGTTGCCTTTTGACTTTAAATGAAATCATTATTAGCTGCATAAGAGAGGCTCAGGCTGCAGTGTGGGGTGGTTGTGGCTCACCTTGCAGAACTTGGTCCAGGGGATGAGTCCCTCAGGGTTCCTCTGAGCTTTGGATCCTGCACAGAAACACGTTCAGGCTTCACAACAGTACAGAGTACAAACATCTGCAGGTCTTTATTAAGAAACATTCAGGTATCAGTGCCTAATCTCTTTTTATTTATCTCTGGAAAAGCAAGCGATTTAGGGCACCCTCCTTTACCCCCTTTGGCTGAAATCTAAGATGCTTCTTACAGAACATTTTAAAGTCTCTTCTTTATATTACCCGAATCTCCCAGTAATGTTAAAATTGATGTTCAAAATCGAGACTTTAAAAGACATTTAGTGCCCTGAAATTTAAAAAAAAAAAATGTATCGACGACCGCTTCTCTTATGGATTCGTTTTTGTGTGTCTGACCGAGCAGTTTGTCGGCGAGCATGTTGAGCTGCTCCTGGTTCAGGCCTCGCTTGGTGACGGAGGAGAACTGCCAGCTGAGCACCTCGGAGAGCTGAGACCACTTCGCCGCAGGAGGGGAGAGGAAGAACTTCAGGTTCTGGAAAACACGATCGTCCGTTAGAGACCAAACACGAGGAGGCGCTGGATTGAAATCGACCGGTCCTCACCTTGGGCTCCGTGGTCAGCATGTTGTACCAGAGGATGGAGGCCCAGCCGCTGGGCAGCTGACACACGTTGGAGATGACGACCACGGGCAGAGAAATGGCCTAAAAAGAATAGGAGGTAATCTCAGGATTTCATCTCCTCCGTTAACCCGAGTTTATTTCTGAGTGTGAGCTGAGGGCAGACGGCGAGTCTCACCTCGAGTTTGATGTCGAGCCCGGACTGGTTAAGCTGCAGCTCCGACTCGAAGCTGAGCGAGTGAAGCTCCTCGGTGACGATCAGAGGACCCTGAACACCCAGACACACACTCAGCTTACTCGACATACAGATACATCAGCTTTTAAGGCGTTTGAATAAAGACAATTCTATGCTTTTGCTAGTGTGAATTACAACTAAATGAAAAACTGTAGGCCTAAAAGTACAAATAAAGTTTTAAAGCATTCTGAATAAGATTTAAGTCGTTGCAAAGCTTTAAAACTTTATTTTACGACGCTTTAAAAGATCAAAAATAATCCAAAAGTTAATATTTGCATTTTTTTTCCAGCATGCGATTCCCAGAGTGTGACCCTAGTGGGTCATGAAGGTACAGCAGGTGGACAATGCAATTTCATTTCCAACAAATACATGAAACGTCCTAAGTTTGCGGTTACCATCATTTACGATCACACATTTAATGTTTGAAAGCAAAGATCAAAGTGAATCTGTGACAACACGTAGAGGAAAATACTGGAGTTTTTCTTTCAGGGGCACAGAAGACTTTCAGATTTCAAAGCTTCACATTTATTAGCTTAAGCTTGGCAAAGGTTGTTTTAAGGACAGCCTGAGTTTGTCTTTATTCTCAATTTAACCACCAGGTGGCAGCAAAGTGAAATTATTTATACTGCACACACACAGGTGTAAGCACCGTTTCAGGTGAATTTTACTTGTTTGAGTTTAAATGAGCAGTGTGGAGCCTGACGCAGCCCTTTTATAAAACTTTTTTTTTGGGGGGGGGGGTTGGGTCATTGTGAGGAAAGTTAAGCTGACTCAATTCACTCATCTTTGATCGCACGAGAGAGCCGATGGAAACACAAAACACCCATGTACACCTCGTGACCTTTAGCTGGGATAACTTGAACTAATCATTTCCTTTATGACTTGATCACTGTGGAGGAGTTTTGACCCGATCTTCTTTACAGCGTTGCATCAGTTCATTGAGGTTTGCAGGCATTCATTGATGCACACAGTCAGTCGGGTCATAACATAAATGGAGGCTCGTCTGGAGACTAAACATGTTCCTACCTAACTTTTTTTTAACCCTTTCTTACTTCCTTCTGTTTAATGGGCATTATTTAGGATTTTCAGTCTTTCCCACTCTGTTAGTTTGATACAAACATCATATTAAAAGCACTTTGAGGCTTTTATTTTGAAGCATTTGCAGCAGCAGGTTGTGGAAAAGCGCTGCGACAGCCTGGCGACCTCTCCAGGGTGTACGCTGCCTCTCGCCCTATGGCAGCTGAACTGAACGGCTGGATGGATGTTGTGGAAAGCTCAAACTGCGATATGACCTTCAGGCTGGCCGGTTAATAATTTGCACTCAAGTGAATAAATGCAGAGAGAGAGCATGTGACCCTCCTGCAGGTGAAGAAGAGGAAGAAAACACCTGCAGGCAGAGCTGTGTGGATATATGAAATAAAGTTATAAAGACTCTTACCTCATTTGTTCTGTTCCCGGCTACTTTCTGTTCTTTGAGTTGCTGCATGGAGAAAAAGATTCAATTAGAAAAACACAATATTATTATTATTAATTCTAATTTCTGGCTCTGTTTGCTGAGGAAAACCAGCGCCCTCCGTCTGTTTCCCACAACTGAAATGAGCTTCGATTTGCAGCCCTAAGAAGTCTTTTTTGTTCTCCGATCCAGCCGTGAAAATAACGACCCACTAAATGATAACCAGTGGAACCAAATGCCCAGGGTTTAATAATAAAAAAACATCTTGATTTTACCAAATGTCTGAACTCTGCTGCCAGGCTGCCGTTAGACTCCTCCATGTTCATGACTTTGGTGTTCGTCCCCAAAATGTTGAACTTCCTGAACCTTTAAAGACGATCAATAGAAAGCCGTTAATCACTTATGGCTCACTGAAGAAGCTGTGTTGCTTTTATTGACCAAACTTACTCGAACACGTTACATTTAAATGAAAGTATTTGGATTTGAGACGTACCCTTTCTTCTCCGTAACGTCCCTGAGGAGGGAGGGGGGAAAGTATGTTATATGTTTGGAAACACGCAGGTGTGAAGATCTAAAGCGGCACAAACAAAGGTCGCATCAGCTTACTTATCAAAAAGGGCCTTGACTTTGAGCTGGTAGTTAAACTCCTGCAGCTTCACCAGAAACCTGAACAGAAAGGAAACGAGACTGAAACAGGAAGCGGACGCACATCGGCGGGGAAACATCGCCTGACTCGGCCTCCGCACTTCGCTTTCATTTGGGTAAAAGCAAAAACGGGAAAACGCAACATTTAACTGAAGGGAATTTCTCACCGGAGTTTCACAGTAAACTGGACGCCTGTTTTCAGCACCATGGGTCTCTGTGGGTGGGTGGGCATGCAGGGCTGCCTCTCTACAACCAGAGAGCTTCACACAGATCAGAAACCAGGTTAACAGCCAATAATAACATAACCGGCAATAATAATAATAATAATAATTAAAGTGTGAAGGGTTTCTTACTTGGAGAGCAGGTTTTTGAGGAGCTCCAGAGCTCGGGCCTCGAGGAAAGCTTTCTTCCCCGTGATGGGATCGTTCTCGTACGTGAACTTCTGCTCCAACTCCTGCAGCTTCTTGAGGTGCTGACGCACCTGCTGCAGACTCTCCGCTACAGCTGTGAACCTACAGGAGGGCAAAGGCAGTCAGTCATCCAACACACTGACAGGACGCCATATAACAGGAAGTAGAAGAAGAAGAGGAGAACATGAAGGGGGCTAAAGAGGAAGCCATGGGGTGGAGAGGGTGCTTCACCAGTTCTGCAGCTGGTCCACGCAGGCGTTGGGCGGGCCGCCGATGCAGGCGATCTGCTGCCGCTGCTTCCACTCGGGCAGCTCCTCAGAGATCAAGTCTGACAGCAACGCCTGAGAGACGTTCAGCAGGTCGGTCAGCTGGATCACCACGTCCTAAATAAAGAACACGCAATCTGAAGCCCACCGTCATATCAAACTTCCTGTGTTCACAACCTAAAATATCTTCATCCCCGACACCTCAAAGGGACGACATTTTTATTCATATTTTATTCAGAGTTCCGATTTTTCTGTCTGTCGTCACCTGACGTTTGGCTTTCAGCTCAAAGCACATCCTCCCAACTGTCATCTTCTCCTTCTCCAGCTCCTTCGCCGTCATGCCGTTCATTTCGTTCTCTGCAGAAGAAGTAAAAAAAAAATGTAATCCCGCACAATTAAAACCTGGAAGCAACTTTTCTTAGATTATATTTCAATAAGAACTTCCTCTGGAAACAACAACACGCCCTCTGAAGAGGTCTCATTAACCTGACTGTGTTTGTGGCCGTTTACTCAAATACTGCGCTCAACAGCCGAGTCCTAACTGTGTACCTGCCACACGGAAAGATGCGGCGGTATTCCTGCATCCAGTTATCCCAAAACTCTAAATGAGTTCAGTCTGGTTGTCCTTACGTCAGTTGTGAATGAAAATAACTGAGAAACTGGTGAAGTCAGAGATTTAAGGCAAACCGAGCATGTGCTTCGCCCCATGCGGTTTGTTTTCGGAGCACACGAGCAGCAGAAGACGTCACAGTGACCTCAGATCAGGGAAAAGCTTCTCATGCTCATCTACTACTGGAGTTTCACATTTTAATCTGAAGGCTTTTAGAACCGTTTGACCTGGATAAAAATCTCGCGGGCCGGATTCTGGACCTTTTCATACTAACAGGATCCAGAGAGTGCGGATAAACGGACCGACAGCTGCTCAGATGGTGGGACGTGTTCCGTCTTACTGACTCCAAACTGAACTTTGGAGCAAACTGTGAAGCTGTGCGCAGAAAACAGATCACCACCATCTGTCGTGTTTGAGGAAGATGATTTGATTCGAAACCCAATCAGTCAGATTGTTCCGTGGTCTAACAGGCTAAACCGGCTTACCTGCACACAAGAAGGTTACCGTGGTTGGCTGGTTTGGCTTTGCTCTGCATAGTAAGTTTCAGTTTCTCGTGAAGGCTGGACGAAGGTTTCGTTTTTGTTGTTTTGGTTTTTTTTGGAGAACAGCACAGTATGAAAACACCTTTGGTGTGCATGAGGAAGGATGACTCACCCACCGCAGACAAAAATATACCTACAGGTACAAAAGATGAGCTGAACCTGAGCCAGTTTTTCTTCTGCAAAGCACCTGATTTCCTCACCTCTGTTCTTCAGCGTGTTGATTTTGAAGTCGTACTCATCCTGCAGGTCTTCAACGTTCTTAATGTTCTGATCCACCACCTGAAAAAACACAAACAGGACCTCTGTTAAAGACGTTCCGGCAGAGATGAATTCAAGCTGGAACCTGCATGCTGCGTTGAGCTTTACCTGCATCCTGTCTTTGATCTCCTTCACTTTGTTGTCCAGCTTCTGCTTCTCCACCACCATGGCCGACACCGTCCCCTCACCCTCCTGCTGCAGAAACAATGTCACTTTAATGTCACCTCATAAAAATGGTTTAAGATTCTTCTGGTTCACTTCCTTGCAGAGAAATGCTGAACTGAAGCCAAAAGGGAGGTAAAGAGATCCAATGTTCATTGAAGTTTTGTTAAAAACTGCAACTAAACCAACTTCACACCCACTCCAAGAGTCACAATCTGAAGACCAAATCTTGTATCCGAGTTTCAGCAGCAAAACTGCACCGCTTTAAACGTCTGTGACGCAGAGGAACAGAAACAAACGTTGGCAACTTGAAGTTTGATCTTCTTTCAGGAGAAAACTTAATAAAGTGCCTTTTGGGTAAACTTTCAAAGCAAAAGTCTCCTTTGTACCTACATGCTGGTACCAGGCTCATCTTCTAGCTGTGATTCCCTCTGTGTCAAAATCATCTTCTAATAAAGCCTTTTTTTTGTTTTTTAATGTTTTACCCTTTTTTCCTTCAATAAGGAAACAAACACAGTGGTAACAGAGTGGTACTTTCTGCAGTCTAAAATAGAAATTAGGGCTTTCACACGTTTTAACTTATAGACAAACCGTTTTCTATGAGCGCGTGCTTTAGTCCTCAAGGAATGAGTCCATTTTATCCCGGAGTGCGTTTCTTCTACTAAGTCCAGCCACTGATCGGTCCTTTGAGGATCAAGTTTCAGCCAGTTTCTCATTACGGGTGCACATTTCCAGATTCATAAAGGAACCCTGCACGCAGAGGAATCTGCTAGGATGCCTACTAGTACCAGAATGTGTCAGTAATCTGCCTATAAGCTGTTTGTGGATCCCACGCACTCACAGGGGGAAAAATTTCAAACCTCGAAGTGGATTTAAAGTGAAAACCTGAATAATTAAATGTAAACTAACAAAGGGCAATGCAAAGAAACTTGTCCGCTCGTGCGCCGAGCTGCAGGTTTTACCTCGGTGCTCTTTGCGATCGCCAGTATCTTCTGCTCCTCCTTCAGGTTTCTGGAGATGATCATGGCCATGTGAACGGGATCCTCCTGGAAGCGATCCTGCAGAGACAACCGCTCAAACGTTTACAAGCTGCACAAAGAATCTGAATCTGGCTCAGATGGGCGCGTTTCATATCCGCGCTCTGACCTGCAGGTTCCTCTTGATCTTGCGGATGTTGTGCTGAAGCAGGAAGTTGTTCTCCAGAGCGAAGCGGCCGTGCTGGTCATCCAGCTGAACGAGGAGGTCGTGGAAGCGGACGGTGGCCAGCGAGTCCTGCATGGCCACCGTGTCCCTGAGGAGACCACATTAAGTCTTTAAGCAAAGAGCTGCTTAAGCATTAAAAGCTTCCTTTAATGAACAGATATTTGTAAATGATTTCCTGGATTGTGAGGATTTTAATTAACTTTGTGCGGCTAAACCACAGATTTGGAAAACAAAGAAGACAGTATCCCGCCCCTGCATCAGGGATACAGCACCGTGGAGCTCGGTGAGCCTGGGGTTTTCCAGCGCAGCGACTGGGCTGCACTGGGCTTGCTTCAGTTTGCTCCAAATTGCCAGCACAAACCCACCTGCAGCCGGGACAGCCTTTGCACAAACTTCAGTTTGAGCTGATTTTTGTGCAAAATGCACCCAGCAATCAACAAATTTCTGCAGTCACTCTGGCTGCTGAGTCGTTTCCAGCAATGTTTTGGACAGCGCTCGCCAAGCACACACACACACACACTCGTGAGAGTGGTGGCTGCTTTGTGCGCGTGGCTGTTGAGTTCTACCAGCAGGTTCTTGAATTTAACCGCATGAGTGGCGATGAATACCTGCACCCGTGAAATTAAATCATTTGCTTGGGGTTATGTTTTATCTTGCACGGGACTTTTGGCATACATCTAATTCTATAGCTGCAAACCACCAGGTTCACACTGAGGTAAACCCAGTCTTGTTAATTAATAGCCACTCCTTGTATATACAAAAACATTTGATGTTTCTATTAGAGTTTTACAATTTATATTCATTTACAGATATCTGCTTACTAGGAAAACTGATTTTGGTCTTGTAGGGAAGCAGCATTATTTTAGGATTAAAGCTGAAAAGTGGACCTCTGTTTACAGTCAACTTTTAATGTTTTGGTGTTTTGAGAGATGTTAAACAACATTATTACATATTTAGAGCTACACAGAAATAATAATTAAATACAGAAGAATTCAAGATGTTTCTGGAGTAATCCTGGGGTCTGGAAAAGGATATTCATCAGAATTTTAACTGTGTAAACAAAGGGCTGGGACACTGAACAACATAAAGAGTTAACCTACAGTTTCTGATCACACTGGAACTGATTACATAATCATTTCAACAGCTTCCTGCACAGTTCAAAGAGTGACTCAATAATAAGCCGACCTCCATTTAAGAAGCTATTTTGCAGCAAAGAAGTAAAAAATAAAGCGCTGCTCTTTAACCGATGCACCGTCTGACTCCTTACCAGTCGATGCTCTCGATCCACCTGCTCAGGTACTGTCGGATGTCCATGGGGAACGAGTCATCGTAGAGCTGGTCCACCTGCTCCAGGTACTTGCTGTCTAGCATCTGAAGCTGGCACCACTGTGCCATCTTTTGGGGAACAAGAGCAGCTTTGTGAGGATGTTTTTGTACTATATGCGATATATAAAAGATGGGAGAGCCTAAACCCTGCATTCTGACTAATGAGCAGCAGCGGGATTAACCACTGTTTTTAGGAAAATGGCACCGAGCTTCTTCCTCCGCTCAGTGACTCCAGTCAACACTTTCGGGCTAAATTGATAATTTCCGGTCTTGCTGAGTCAAACAAGAACTTAATTTTGGAACGTTTTTTGTATTATTAGAGTTTCACAGTGTGTTCAGGTGAAATCTGGACAACACAGTCACCCAGTAACTGTTTTTCACGAATACGTATATGAGGATTTTAAAACTGATGTCTTGAATATAAACTGAGGGGGAGGTTTTTCTACAGAGTGTTGGACAGGGTTTCTGCACTGTAATGTCACACATAACAGATTTCAAAGCTACTTTATATCAATAACATCCTGTACCAGAGTTTCAAATAATGAGGTCAGTGCATGTACTATCAGACTGCTCTAAGCTCTCAGTTTCAGGCAGTTATTTTTTTCTATTCTTGGATCATTAGGAGGTCATAGAGAGCAAATAATCTCTAATATGGTCATCTCAGGCACAGAAGCTCCACCCACCTTCTGTGCAAAAGTCTTGTTTGCGTGGGGCAGCCAATCAGAGGAAAGTCAGCTTTAAAGGTGAAGGAGCTACAACAGCTTAGACAGAGGATGAACTGGAGGCCCAGTGTAAGATAAATTAGGATTATTTTGATCTGTGAATCCTGCAAAACTGCTCTAGTAGAGTCCAAGAGTAAAATTATGGAGCTGGAAATGAGTAGAGAAGGTTTAGGGTTGAAGCCCTAAACAGAATTTTTTTTCAATTTGTACATTTTTGTTTCTGACTCTCCTTCCATCACTGTAGACAGAAGACAAAGGTGAGAGAGCTGTTTTCTTACCAGCCAAACCAGCTGCGTGTTTACAGCCTGAGAAATTATGAAATGATAAGCGCTGACTCCACAACCTTTTGAGCTATTACTCCACTTCCTTTCTGGCTCAGTTCTGCTTTGGGACAATTGGACTTCAAATCAGAAACTAAAACAAAGACAGGTCTAATCTGTGAGGATGAAAAAAACAAAACAAAACAAAAAAACAGGATTCATTCTTGCATTTCATAAGCTGAAACTAGCTCAGCAGATTCATTCCCACGTGGTAATACAGGATTGTTTTACACCTAAAGATGAAAAATTAAGGTTACTGTTGTTTTAATTGTTTTTCTTTTATTTATCTGTATTTTTCTCATTCCAAGCTGCCAAAGCTGAATGTAGCAAAGTGTGCAAGGTCAGCATAGGTCTCCATGCAACTCTGCCTCCAGCATCAGTCTGAAAAATGTCTTTAAACTGCTTTAAACATCAAAACACAGAGTGTGCCTGTAGGCATATTAAGGCCTAAATGATCCACATTATACTGATTATTTGATATTTTAAGGCTTCTATAGCCAATAAATCTATTTCACGGCCTCTCTGGCTCCCCAGGTCCCTTAGTGCAGGATTGTTGCCCTTTCTAGGTCTCTTGAACCAAACTCCGACCAGAAATTAGTCTTTTTAAGGATTTCGAGCAGAGCCCCTTATGATAATGTTTAACAGAACGAGACTCAACACCTTCTCTAAATGCAGCTGAGAGCTGAGAGTTCGGCCTATAAAATAATTTATCTGGTGTTACGCATGGAGTAAGATCCCCACTTTTATATCAGGTTGTCCCCAATTATTTACGTTTCAGACCTCTAATGGTGGGCGGTGAAGGACGTAAACGTGTGAAAAGTTAAAATCTGATTTAAATAACAGCTACGAACAGATACACAAATACAAACACACACACGAAGGAAATATTGCATCGCACATACTGCCATCAGCGTTTCCAGAAGTCGTTTTCTCTTTAATTTACCGATTAGCAAAATCAAGTTTAGCTGCTCTCCTAGCACCATTTGCTGTCAAAAAAGGGTTAAAGAGACGATTTGGACTAAACAATGCCACCATTTAGAGACGTAACTCATTTAACTTACCTTTAACGTAAAGTTAATATATACAAGCTTCCACAGGAACTGGGGTGTGTTTCCTAAAACGTTTAAAGTCCCAAACCTGCCAGAAACCAGTCAAGCAGACCCCCAACTTTTTTTTTTTCCTGCGAATGCAGCACGACTAAGGGCACGGAAATGGCTTCACCCAATCACCGCTCAGAATTTATGACAGACCCGCCCCTTTCCCCGAGACAACCAATCATAAAGAGGGAAAAGCTGCTGTTCTTGACATTCAATAAGAAGGCCTAAAATAACAACTATATAGAGCGTGTTTTTGCTTTAAAGTTGCCCTTGTAAGCATAAACCTAAGAGTCAACATGTGATTTTTAATTTTACATACTCTGAGAGCGTTACACTGTACACAAAAGGTGTTTAATTTTGTTTAAAGCAAAATGACATCGGCTTTTCGGAGGGAGAAAAGCCAGTAAACAGAAGAGCCCACAGTGACCACGTGTTTTCAGAGAAAGAGAAAGCAGGAGAGAACCTACAACTCTGAAACTGAAACTTATCTTATCCCGTTAGTAAGTTAAAGTGGTCCTGAAGTAAATAATAGAAATAATTTACAAAATATCCTTAAAATAAGAAAATAATAATTAATTACATGAAGATTAATTTAAAAAAAGAATAATGTTTCCGTTTTTATGATCATTATTCTGGCCTAAATATCAAAATTTATAGTTTTGCATCTACAATAAAAAGGTGCTTAATCAGCTGTTTAAAAACATCTTCTTTACTGTTTTTCCCCTTCAAAAATTATAACCAAAGGGATTTAAAAGAAAAATTAACTAATTAATAAATACATATTTTATTTCAATAATAAACTTTTTTTTTTTAATGAAACAGTTACTTCTCAAACATCAATTCAATTCAGACAATCAGTGAAGAGTTAAAAACCTGTAATTTACAGACTGAATCCAGGACAGTGATTTATTTTGAAAGGTCAAAACCAAGTAAAGCTAGAAAACACAAATTTAGTAAAAAAAAAAAAAAAAGAAAAAAGAAAAAAAAAGCCTTTAGTCTTTCTGTAAATGGGATCAATGATACTTGAACCTCACTGATACATTAAACTATGATAACCTCCCACGTTGTTGCTCAGTAACGTGGATCTAAATAATGTAACTGTGCCTTATTTGAAAGGTAAGGTAAGTTCTCGTATGTTCCAATGTAGAAAACTACTACTTGGATATCTTGATCCAGCGATAATTTCTTTATATTTTGCTTCCAATTAGTCAGACCATGTAGCTGAAAACTAGGCATATCTCAGCATGGTGTGCAGTGTTCCTTAAAGAATTTGAGGAAACTTTACAAGTGGAGGACAAAAGAAGAAGTGTCAGTCCTACTGTTCACTGAAGCCTCATCAGAAATGGTCTCAGTGGAAGGGTGGCTGTCAAGAAGCCATTCTTAAGGAAGGGAAACAGGGAGAAAAGGCTGAGGTATGTCATATTACCCAAGAACTGGACTGAAAATCAGTGGCAGCAGGTCTGATGGAGGGATGGATCCACATTTGAACTTTTTTGGCTCAAAAAAGAGGTTCGAATGCACCTTCAAGAAGCCTGGAGAACAATTCCTGAAGACTACTTAAAGAAATTAAACATTTCAATAAATCGCTGCACCTATTTCCCATTTTCCTCCCAACATATAAAGAAATGAGGCATGGCTCAAGACTTTTGCACAGTAGTGTGCAACTACTGAGCAGTACATTAATCCCGCCAGCTCAGTGATGCCACCAGTGACAGCAAAGTGAATCTTCTTCATTTGGACTGTTAGAGAAACGCTGAGTTTGATCTGTGTTCTTCATTATTTCACAGGCAGTCCAGCTGCCTGCTGGCCTGGATTGTCAAAATAACTATCTCCTCCTTATTTTGGTACCACCAACAATCTGCAGGAACGCTGTATGAACTGAGACAGAAACTTTTTCCTCCATGGACGTAAAGTTTCATTTGACTTTAAAGCACCAGAAGGCTCCAAAAGTGTTGAAATAATGGCACGGCTGCTAATTCCCACATCCTTCCTCTTCTTCCTCTTCGTCTGCGACTTTCTGCTTTTTGTAAAAATCCCGATTTCACAACTTCTCAGACTGACACTCATCTTTTGTCTTTCGCTTTTGCTGCTGACCTGATTTTGCAAAGGGGAATTCACAAACGGTTCTATGATCGTTACAGATTCACTGACAGCCAGAGAAACACAATTCAAATCAATTTTATTTATATCAATTCAATTCAACTTTATTTATAAAGCACATTTAAAATAACAGTGTTAACCAAAGTGCTGTGCATTTATATACGTGTATATGGCGGCAAATCCACAAGTCAGTCACATCAAGGTGCTTTATATTGTAAGATAAAGACCCTACAATAATTACAGAGAAAACCCAACAATCAGACGGCCCCCTATGAGCAAGCACTTGGCGACAGTGGAAAGAAAAAACTCCTTTTTAACAGGAAGAAACCATTAACACGCTGACCTCCTGCTGCTTTTCTGCTTTTTCCATTTTCACCCAACACTGAACATCAGCGGCAAGATCTGGGTCTTAATGGTGATGAAGGTGGAGCAGATTACACTCCACCACCACCTGCTGACCAATCAGGGCCAGGATATCGTTCCCTTATTGGCTTCTCTGACCATAACATCAGCGATCAGGCATAACAGTCACAAAGGTGGTTAAGCCATGGTTTGGCCAGGGTCTGACCAATCACAAACAATCAAAGGTGGACCTGAGAGTCTGCTGGCAGCAGGGCGGCGGATTTTTAAAAAGGAAGACAAAACTATGGCATTAGAAACATATGAAGCGCTTAAAGGCATCATACAGCTGCTGCAGACCGCGCAGCAGTGTGAGTGTGCATGAGTGGAAAAGCAGAGTGTGTGAGCTTTGGTTGGTGAGGCTGGAAAAGTCATATTATATTAATAATAATAAAGTTTTGTCTCCGTGAACCCAGGAATGAAAACCTACACGGTCGGTGGAAAAACAGCAGGCCTCCAGCACAAGTTACCATGGCGATGAGCCCGACTTCTGCTTCATATTCCGAAGCATCTGTCAGATCTCAGCAAGCAGGCAGCAAAAGAGTCTTAAGTTCTTAGAGATCTAATGCACCTTTCTGACAGTGATCGTTCCAGCAGTGAGGCATCGGGCGCAGGTTCAGTCGATATGAAGATAATAACGCAGAAAAAACTCAAGAATAATGAAAATTAGAGTTCACACGGCATCATGTAGGATATCAAAAACTGATTGATTTGTTTATCTGAGTGACGGCTGCTGCAACAAAGCTGTTTTTATGCTGTGCTGCTCTGCACTTTGGGACCATGAGGCTTTGCTCAGAAGGAAGAAAGCGAAACTCGCTCTGCAGTGGATGTGTCATCAAGTAAAATCTTAAGAATTTGACTGAGGATTTTCAATTGAATTCTGGATTTAACAGGGAGCCAGTGAGGAGAAGCTACTAGCAGCCTGTCACAAAAACTTTATTTGTTCCAATTTCTTCAGTTGAATCTTCTAAAAATGTCAAAGATAACACAGTTCGACAGACATAAAATAATATTTTTGCACCAACAAGGCGATTCCCAAAGAGCTGTTAGCTCTTGGCATATCTCAGCATGGTGTGCAGTGTGTCCTTAAAGAAATTTGAGGAAACTGGACAAGCAGAGGACAAAAATAGATGTGTTGGACCTAAAAAACTATCTACAGCAGATGAGCATTATCTGAAAGTCATGTCCTTAAGAAAGATGAAAAATCCAGCAGAGACCTGACACAGGACCTGAGAGATGCAGCTGATCCATCTACTGTTCACTGAAGCCTCATCAGAAACGGTCTCAGTGGAAAAGGTGGCTGTCGAGCTTGTTAGAACTGTAAGAACTTTGTTTTTGCCTTATATACTGTATTTCTATTTATGTCTGGACATATTTCAATAAAGCACTTTTGACTCGTCCGCACACTTTGAAATGTTCTTGTCGTCATAGCTGCTCTGTCTTTAACAGGGGTCCTGTTTCTGTTTTGAATGAATGGTTCTTTGGCTTTTCAGGTGGTGGATCAGAACATTAAGGACACGGAAGACCTGCAGGACGAGTGAGGAAACCAGGGGGTTTGCAGAAGAAAAACTGGCTCAGGTTCATCTTGTGTACCTGTAGGTAGATTTTTGTCTGCGGTGGGTGAGTCATCCTTCCTCATGCACAACAAAGGTGTTTTCATACTGTGCTGTTCTCCAAAACAACAAAAACAACAAAACGAAACCTTCGTCCAGCCTTCACGAGAAACTGAAACTCACTATGGAGAGTAAAGCCAAGCCAGCCAACCACGGTAACCTTCTTGAGTGCAGGTATGCCGGTTCAGCCTGTTAGACCACAGAACAATCTGACTGATTGGGTTTCAAATCAAATCATCATCTTCCTCAAACACGACAGGTGGTGGTGATCTGTTTTCTGCGCACAGCTTCATAGTTTGCTCCAAAGTTCAGTTTGGAGTCAGTAAGACTGAACACGTCCCACCATCTGACCTTTAATGGCTGTTATGTTTTCTAAAATCAGCGATCAGATCATTTGTGTTTACCTGAAAATAGGACTCATCGCATCCTTTAACAAAATCATCAAGGACTGACAGTAACTGGGTCATCCGCACACTCGCACAATGTTCCTGTTTGCATACCTGCTCTGACACATTTGTGTGCAGGATAAATAACAATGGAGCGCATACTGTACATCTTTGTTTTCTCAGGCGTAGCTTGACACCAGCTTCCTCCTCCCGTCTCTCGTTCCAGCAGCGCCTGTGGCGTCATATCTGATAGCTGGTGCGCTGTATCCTTTGCCAGTACAAGGCTCTGCTAAAGTCAGAGGGAAACAGTGGTAGGTGTAAAAAAGGTCGGAACTGTGCAGATGTGGTAAACATCTGCAGTGAGAGGTTAGAGAGCATGGAGCCTGCAAGACGTCTGTGCTTCAGGTTTGCTGAGTGAAATTATAGTGGTTGCAAGATCCCTGGATGAAGACGTCCCTCAGAGGGTTGTCTCAGGAAGGGCATCTGGTGTAAAAGATTTCTATAGAAGTTAATGTCAAAATACAACCAACAAAGCTCTGGTTCTTACCCAGAGCCTAAATCAGCGATTAAAGTTGCTGTTACAACCACCCAGACTGCACCAAGAAAGCTGGTTGTGGTCAGCTTACACAAAGCGTATGGGCACACCTCCTCGGAGTGTGATACAACCTTCATTCCACCTTAAATTGATAGTTAACATGTGTCATGGGTCTTGTGTCAGGGGGCAAGAGGCAGGGTGCACCGTGGACAGGCTGCAGGACTCCTACAGCAGATAAAACTCATTATAATTTTATTAGATTAAATTAAGTTCTAGTACAAACACAAACAGGCTTCCTCCTCTAAGAAAACTCAAAGTTCAGTGCTTCTTTTATTATTTCACCACTTTTGACCTGTTTTAAACGTGCTGCTCTGCACTGCTGTTTCTCTGAGGTGATGCTCGTCCAGAGCAGCTTTGCAGAAAGCTTCACTCCTCTTCAGAGCCTCTCTGAGGGGGTCCGCAGCTCTCTGACCTCCATCATCTCTTCTCCACTTTTCTCCCATTACCCATATCCATGATGTCACCGCGCCTCCTAGCGGCGACATGCTGCGTCATCTGATGTTTGATGCCTTCATGTACTCCAGTAAAATTGACCATCTTTCTTTCTTTTCTTCAATTTCCCATCGACTTCCCATAACAAGTTTTATACACGTGTTTTTCCTCGTGTCTCTTTTATGGTGAAACTATTTAACAGGCAAAGCGAGATTTTAAATTAGTTTAAAACCAAAGCACGTCCTCACCCGCCTCCTGACTGCACCTCGACGCAGCACAAACTCACCAGTTTTTTCTTGTCTGTAAATTTTCACTCCAAATTAAACCGGAATCTCTCCCGCAGCTGCTGTTTGCTTTCTGACTCACAGAAGAAGCCACATCTAAAGATGCAAACACTTTAAATACACTTTAAAGCTTCCTGCTGTAGAAAATCAAGCTTTAGTATGAGCTCTTCTGAATTTCATACTGCAGTTAAATACTTTTTTATCTAGTATCATCTTTACCACGTGACCTAAAGTTAGTTCTGAGGTCTGTGTGTCAGAGTGTTTTTTAGCTAAAGGTTAAAGTTCACTGTTACAGTTCTGGATTCACTGAATCTTTGTTCCACATTTACTGATTTTACAGTTTTTTCAAACTGCCTTGCGTGTGTGTTCCCGGCTGTTCCCCCTCCTTGTATGGAAGGCAAATAGAAGACAAGGATAAGATGTCTCGCTCCCTCATACACAGAACATGTATTCACACATCGGACTAAGTATGATATAAATCTCATCATTTTTAATAGAAAACCCTTAGGTCAGGTGTGTGTGTGTGTGTGTGTGTGTGTGTGTGTGTGTGGGAGAGAGAGAGAGAGAGAGAGAGAGAGTGAGAGACCGGGGGGGGGGGGGT
>JAVDPK010003083.1:608837-659770 GCA_034780415.1 Cichlasoma orientale | reverse complement strand
GAAGAGCAGGCCGAATGGTGTTGAATGCACTTGAGAAGTCAAAGAACATGACCCTCACAGTGCTGGCTGGCTTATCCAGGTGAGTGTAACAAAGAAAAGAACAGAACTAAAGGTGGACTGACACTTTACAAATGGCTTAAAAAAATGAAAAAACAAACAAGCTTAAAAACCCTCAAGTTGAAAATACAAACAGCAACCTCAATTCCCAGTGAGTCTGACAAAAATCAAATGAGTGTATGTGGTCTGTGTAGCCACTTGAGGGTGCCTCCAAAAGTGAGTCATCGCATTGCACCCGTACAGTTCATAGATGCAGCTTGCTAAACAAGCTAGCCAGCCTTCGCTTAGCATGCCACTCTCCCATCCAAACATGGTCACATCTGGCTCCAAAAACAATCACATCTGCAGCCAAAATGCCAGACTGGAAGCTCCACAACCAGTGGCTGATGAGCTGTCTATCTTCTCTATATATACAGTCTGATCCACATGTGCAGTTGTGGGGCACATAGGTGCACCACTGGTTAAAGCATTTTTTTTTTTTAAATCTACACAGGTGCTGACTCTCTTTCTTGAAGCTCACATAAAGACAAGGATGAACCCTGAGTCCCAAACCTAAATGCAGGGAACACAGGTTCTTTGAATGAGCACTGGAAACTGTGGAGGTGAGTCAGAGCGTCACCGGAGACACTGTAGAAAGACAGAATACCAGCAGGCCAGTCCAGATACACTGCAACTTTGAAGGACTGAGTGTTTGAGGGTGCTGGCACACGTTTTACATTATTATTGTGCCAGGCAAACCAACCTTGATTAGTGTGTTCCAGACTCCATGACTGATCATTTCCCCCAAGCCAGCAGTAAGGACTGTCTCCTTTCCTTTCAATTCCTCTGTACGTCACTGCTATCCCAAATGTTCCCCGGCATTCAACCTCCCAGTAACAGCGATCAATTATGCCATTTTTACACATCAGCTGTTTCCAGCAGTAGAATCTTTCTGGATGGTCAACATATGGGAGTTCCTTCCTGACCGTGGTCACCTGCCTGTTGTTGTTTGATAGCTTCAAGTTTTTGTGAGCTGAGTTTGGTTCCAGTGTAAGATCACAAGCATCTGATGGGGGGAAAGATATGATGTAACAATAAATAGCTGGCTTTGCTTTTCTAATTTTTTGAATAAATATAACCTAAAAAATTGCCAGATTGTCTCACAGATATTAAAGAAATGCCAAATAAACAAATTAAATTACAATATTAGACTTGGACTTTTAATTATATATAATTTTATAGTATCATAAATTATCATCAACCAACTGAAATGAATGGAGTAGCATTGGTGCTCACAAAGGAACCCAGGGTAACTTCCTCTGTGTCTGTGGTTACTTTATGGGTCTACTGAAGTATATCTACATATCACTTAAATCACCAGCAACATTCTTATGTTGCTGTGGCTTACTAAACTAAATTAAAAACACACTTACATTTTTTCACACCAGGCTTCATCCTCCAGGCTCCACAGTGGTCCGCTCTAGATGAGGACATACACAAAGTCACTAGGACATCCTTTGGACGGTTGCCTCATGCACTGTCACACTCTCTCCTTTTCTTTAAAGGCTGAGATATTTGACTGATTGGCCAGATGAGAAATTTGATACCACTAAATAAGAACCCTGTCATGATGAATACTGGAGGAAGCAGCTAGCTAACTTATTATTAAACTGTGACTGATGAACAGAGGGTAAAAGTTATCCTCTAAAATTTAGAATTTAAAATGTTGTATAGCATGCTTTGATAGCACGCTTTGATGTTTCTAGTCTTTTTTCCGAGGTAACTGGTGTTACAGCTGTACAGTTACCAAACAGGTTCTTTTGGAGCAATCAGTCCATGGACAGGAAGATCAAAAAGTAATTTTCCTGCAATTCTCCTGTCTGATTTTTGCCTTGAACAAGCCTCGGTACCTGAGTCTGAGGTTTGGAACCTCAGAGAGAAGCTTTATTCCTTCCTCTCCTGGATGATTGAAGCTTAGGTCCAGGTCTCTCAGATTGGTGGGGTTGGAGTTTAGAGCTGAAGCCAGAGAAGCACAGCCTCTCTCTGACACCAGGCAGCCAGATAAACTACAAAGCCAAGCAACAACCTATTTATGTTAGATATTTATATTATAACTGGCTTGAATTACTGAGTTCATTAAAAAAGTCTTCAAGAGACTGAGAAATTCTGACCTTAGAGTTTCCAGTTTGCAGTGCGGACTCTGCAGTCCTTCAGAAAGCAGCTTCACTCCTGAATCCCGCAGGTCATTGCCACTCAGGTCCAGCTCTCTCAGACTAGGCAATGGAGAGCTAAGAACTGAGGCCAGAGCTTCACAGCTTCTGTGTGACAGATTACAGCCACTCAACCTGAAGAAAACAACAAGCAACAGAAGGGAATGTCATGGTTTATCCTTTCCCCCATTTGATGACATGTATATCAAAGGATGCTAACGTCTTTGAGAGCCCTGTAGACTTACACTGATTTCTTTGAAGCTTTGACCACTGGAAGCAGCTTGAGAAGAACATCCTCTGAAGCTGAGTATTTCTTCAGGTCAAACGCATCCATCTCTTTTCCTGATGACAGTAAGATGAAGACCAGGGCTGACCACTGATCAGAAGAGAGTTTGTCTGTAGAGAAGGTTGGGGAACTAACATACTGTTGGATCTCTTCTACTACAGAACTGTCCATCATTTCATTCAAACAGTGAAGCAGATTAATGCTTCTGTCTGAAAACGGATCCTCTCTGATCTTCTCCTTTAGGTACTGTACAGTATTCTCATTGGACTGTCCGCTGCTCTCTGTTTTTGTCAGCAGATCCTTCAGGAGGCTCTGGTTGATTGGCAGTGAAAGACCCAGGAGAAACCGGAGGAACAGGTCGAGGTGTCCGTTTGGACTCTGTAAAGCCTTTTCCACAGCACTCTGGTAGAAGTTTACTTCAGAATAATATTTTCCTGTTTCCCACTTCTTGGAGCTTGTTTGTTGTTCTTCCAGCAGATTTACTTGAGAGCTGATGAATGTCTCATGGACATGAAAAGCAGCCAGAAACTCCTGGACGCTCAGATGGACGAAGCAGAACACCATGTCCTGGTACAGACCTCTCTCCTCTTTAAAGACCTGTGTGAACACTCCTGAGTACACTGAGGCTTCTTTGATATTGATGTCACACTCCATCAGGTCTGATTCATAGAAGATCAAGTTGCCTTTCTGCATCTGCTCAAAAGCCAGTTTTCCCAGAGACTTGATCATCTTCCGGCTCTCTGGACTCCAGTGCTGATCTGCCTCAGCTCCTCCATCATACTTGACCTTCTTCACTTTGGCCTGAACCACCAGAAAGTGGATGTACAACTCAGTAAGAGTTTTGGGAAGCTGTTCTCCCATTCCGGTTTTCATAACTGTAGCAGTGATCCAGCAGAAAACTGGGATGTGGCACATCATGTGGAGGCTTCGTGAAGTCTTGATGTGGGAGATGATCCTGCTGGCCTGCTCCTCATCGCTGAATCTCTTCCTGAAGTACTCATCCTTCTGTGGGTCAGTGAACCCTCTGACCTCTGTCACCATGTCAATACACTGAGGAGGGATCTGATTGGCTGCTGCAGGTCGTGTGGTTATCCAGAGTCGAGCAGAGGAAAGCAGCTTCCCTCTGATGAGGTTTGTTAGCAGCACATCCACTGAAGTGGACGTTCTAGGATCAGTCAGGATCTCAGTGTTGTGGAAGTCCAGAGGAAGTCGACACTCATCCAGACCATCAAAGATGAACAGAACCTGGAAGTCTTCAAAGCTGCAGATTCCTGCTTCTTTGGTTTCAGTAAAGAAGTGATGAACAAGTTCCACCAAGCTGAACTTCTTCCCTTTCAGCACATTCAGCTCTCTGAAAGTGAATGGAAACATGAGCTGGATGTCCTGGTTGGCTTTGCCTTCAGTCCAGTCCAGAGTGAACTTCTGTGTTAAGAATGTTTTCCCAATTCCAGCCACCCCCTTTGTAAGAACTGTTCTGATTGGTTCATCTCTTCCAGGTGACGCTTTAAAGACATCTTCTTGTCTGATTTTTTTTTCTGGTCTATCTGGTTTTCGGGCTGCTGTTTCAATCTGTTTGACCTCATGTTCATCCTTGACCTCTGCAGTCCCTCCCTCTGTGATGTAGAGCTCTGTGTAGATCTGATTCAGAAGGGTCGGATTTCCTGCTTTAGCGATCCCCTCAAACACACACTGGAACTTCCTCTTCAACTTTGATTTGAATTTGGCAGCGAGGGATTCTAGTTGGGCAAATAAGAGTTGAAATTGGAGAGTGCATCTTTTTGATTCACTGTATCACTCACTGATTTAACAACACACTTCTTTCTACACTCACTATTTCTACATTTACAACAGCTTAACATTTTACACATGCACACAGTTTTTCCCATTTCTCTTTGGATCTTTCCGTCAAATGCAATGTTAAAATCTTACTGCTCTGCAGAACGTCAGCCAGCTTATTCTGCTTCATTCTCCTTAGGAAGTGCACAGCGATCTTCATTACTGCCTCTCTGTTGCTCCTCCTTTCCTCTTCATTTTCACCGCAAACTACCTCCTCAGGTTCTCTCTGATCCTTTTGGCCCATCAAAATCTTCTTGAACGAGTTTAGTTCATTTGTCACCAAAGTGTGGATGTTCTCTTCAACTTGCTGGAACAAAGAGCAGAACTATTAATAACAGAAGATACAATGGAGCCGACAAAAGCTCGCAATAGGGCATTTTTTCTGAATTGCTTTTGTGTATGCTGACCCATATAAACCGTTAGTGTGGAGAAACTTGGTGAAAATGATCACTTCATTACCAGGTTTTAAAAAGAAGAAAGCTTACCATGCACAATGGCAATATAAATGGAAGTATTAGTAAATATAAAAGTGATAATAAAGAAAATATTTCGTATTTATAGCTTTCCAACAGTTAATTGTTCATTTAATTGGCATGAACTGAACCAGCAGCACTTTACTGCAGTGTCATAGATATATATACATAATAATACAGTATAGCCGTTTCACATGTGTCAGAGAAAATGCAACACTTGCTGCTAGAATATGCTACTAATAAAGAAAATTCACATACAGACCTCAAATATGGAGTCCAGATTTTGTTGTTGCAGTTGGGCTGACTGAGCGCTGTTGACCTCGAGCATCAAAGCAGAGGGAAAACTGTGCGGGAAGAATGAAGTCAGATACCAAACTATTTTTCCCCCAGATCTCATTTTGTCAAAATTTAATGGGATTTGTGATTTACCTACTTTAAACGTTAAAAACTAAAAATGTGGAGCTAAACCTTAAAAAAATAGAATTTTAATTCATTTGTTTAGCAAAATATTGGGACTTCTTTTAAAAAAAAAAAAATTGGATCTATAGTGCATTGTTTTGCTAAATGTTCAACATATAGCATATGCTGAACATATAACTACAGCATATAACGACTGCTGAAGACCTGCGCTGCTGAACTGGGTGAACCACTTCAATGCAGCTTCAACCTCAGTCTGCAACTGGGGAGAGTGCCCACCCTCTGGAAGACATCCTGCATCCCTCCAGTCCTGAAGAAGGACCGGCCTAGAGAGCTGAATGACTTCCGACCGGTGGCACTCACCT
Source organism: Cichlasoma orientale (assembly GCA_034780415.1). Lineage (NCBI taxonomy): Eukaryota > Metazoa > Chordata > Actinopteri > Cichliformes > Cichlidae > Cichlasoma > Cichlasoma orientale. Next base: position 654,147 of record JAVDPK010003083.1, on the reverse strand, counting down.
CACATCTAATGAAGACGTTGGAGCGGCTCTTCCTTAGACTCCTCAGACTCCAGGTACAACACGCCCAGGACTGTCTGTAGTTTGCATACCGGTGTCGTGTGGAGGATACCATCCTCCACCTACTACACCGAGCACACTCTCATCTAGAGAAGGGAAATGGCATGGTGAGGATCCTCTTTGTGGATTTCTCAAGTGCCTTTAACACCATCCAGTCCCTCATGCTTCGGGATAAACTGAACAGGATGAGAGTGGACCCCTGCCTGGTCACTTGGATCTCCAGTTACCTCACCAACAGGGCGCAGTATGTCAGGCTGAAGGACACCATGTCTGACACTGTGATCAGCAACACCCGAACACCTCAGGGGACGGTGCTGGCTCATCTTCTCTTCACCCTGTACACTGCAGACTTCTGCTACAACTCAGAGCTGTGTCACATTCAGAAGTTTGCTGATGACAGCCATTGTGGGATGTATCAGGGATGACAGACAGGAGGAGTATAGGAGCCTGGTGAGGGACTTTGCTGTCTGGTGCCACAGGAACCACCTGCAGCTCAACACCTCAAAGACCAAGGAGCTGGTCATTGACTTTAGAAAGTCCAGACCAAGGTCACAACCAGTTCTTATTGAGGGAGTTGAGGTGGAGGCTGCAGACTCCTACAAGTACCTTGGACAGCGGCTGGACAGCAAGGACTGGACAGATAACATGGCTCACCTGTACAGGAAGGGACAGAGCAGGTTGTACTTCCAGACACATCCAAGCTGGACAAACTGGTCAGGAGGGCCAGCTCTGTGGTCGGCATGAAACTGGACTCTCTGGTGATGGTGCCAGAGAAAAGGACTATGGACAAACTACTGGACATTATGGAAGATGCCAGTCACCTTCTACACACTGTCATCAGCAACCCGAGGAGCCTGTTCAGTGACAGACTGCTCCTTCCCAAGTGTAGGACCAACAGACTGAAAAACTCCTCTTTGGGGTGGAGGAGGGGTGACAGGAGGATTGGGGGGGGGGGGGGGGGGCATAAAGCAGTACTGGACAATGGACAATATCAAGGTGAAATACCACATCATCTGTCATTTTATATCTTCCTCTGTTTTGTTGAATCTTTGTTAATTATTTATCTATTTACCCATTTGCTTGTATATTTCTTGTATATTTCTGACTACTGCTGTGCTTGCTTGTGTGCCTACTGGAACTTTAATTTCCCTAACGGAACCCTGTCAGAAGGATTAATAAAGCTTAATTTAATCTAATCTGTAGTACCGTGCAAAAGTCTTAAGATTCCCTTCCTTAAGAAGACCATTGAGACCATTTCTGATGAGGCTTCAGTGAACAGTAGATGGATCAGCTGAAGGTCCAGATGTCCTGTCAGGTCTTTGCTGGATTTTTTTCCCTGTTTCTTAAGTACATGACTTTCAGATACTGCTCATCTGCTGTAGATAGTTTTTTAGAGCTGATACTTCTTCTTTTGTCCTCCACTTGTTCAGTTTCCTCAATTATTTTAAGGACACACTGCACACCATGCTGAGATATGCCAAGTTTTCAACTAATATCTCTTTGGGAATCACTTTGTTGGTGCAAAATTAAAAATTTATGTCTGTCAAACTGTGTTGTCTTTGGCATTTTTCATAGATTCAACTAAAGCAATGGGAACAAAGATGTGTTTTTGTGACAGGCTGCTAGTATATGCTACTATTTAAAATTGGTTCTTTGCAAGATGTCTGTTATGTGTCGACACAACACTGGTTCATCCCTTGAGCATCAAACTATGTACATTAATCTTGGAATAAGCTTACTTTGGTTCAGTGGTAGAGTCTGTGTGGAAGTCAGGAACGTCATGTTTTGAACGGTCACTCTTCATGGACACACAGCTGGGCTCAGGGCAACCTGACTTCTTGTGGTGGATCCTAAAGAGACACACACACACACACACACACATACACCCTAAATGTGAAATCTTAACATACAGTTATGACTGCAAGAAGATGAGATGATGAGATAAATCAAGTGAAAAGAGGTCAGAAAACGATCATCCCTAAATCCATCATAGAGAAAACATGAACATGTTAGTGAAAGTGTGCTGTCATACCACTATGACTTTCATGGAGATCACACAGTCTGTGTCTTATCCAAAAAATTAGTATCAAAGTTCAGCCATTATCACAGTATTTATTGATGTTACTAGTTAAAGTTTAAATATCAGCACATTAACTGAAAACTGCGCAGTGAAACAACAGCTTCAACTCTTCTGACAAGACCTTCCACAAGGTTTAGGAGTGTTTTATGGGAATTTTTGACCATTCTTCCTGAAACACATCTGTGAGGTCAGACACTGATGTTGGATGAGAAGACCTGGCTCACAGTCTCCGCTCTAATTCATCCCAAAGGTGTTCTATCAGGTTGAGGTCAGGACTCTGTGCAGGCCAGTCAAGTTCTTCCGCACCAAACTCCATCATCCATGTCTTTATGGAGCTGCTTTGTGCACTGGTGTGCAGTCATGTTGGAACAGGAAGGGGCCATCCCCAAACTGTTACCACAAAGCTGGGAGCATGAAATTGTCCAAAATGTCTTTGTATGCTGAAGCATTAAGAGTTCCTTTCACTGGAACTAAGGGGCCAAACCCAACTCCTGATAAACAACCCCACACCATAATCCCCCCTCCACCAAACTTTACACTTGGCACAATGCAGTCAGATAAGTACTGTTCTCCTGACAACCACCAAACCCAGTCTCATCCATCAGATTGCCAGATGGAAAAATCGATTCATCACTCCAGAGAACACGTCTCCACTGCGCTAGAGTCCAGTGGCGGCGTGCTTTACACGACTGCGTTCAACACTTTGCATTGTTCTTGGTGATGTAAGGCTTGGATGCAGCTGCTTAGCCAAGGAAACCCATTCCATGAAGCTCTCTACACACTGTTCTTGAGCTGATCTGAAGGCCACATGCTGTTTGGAGGTCTGTAACGAATGACTCTGCAGAAAGTCGGTGACCTCTGAGCACTATGCACCTCAGCATGCACTGCTGTGATTTTACGTGGCCTATCATTTCGTGGCTGAGTTGCTGTCATTCCCACTCACTTCCACTTTGTTATAATACTACTAACAGACTGTGGAATATTTAGTAGTGAGGAAATTTCACAACTGGACTTGCTGCACAGGTATCATCCTGTCACGGTACCATGCTGGTATTCTCTGAGCTCCTGAGAGCGACCCATTCTTTCACAGATGTTTGTAGAAGCAGTCTGCATGCCTAGGAGCTTGATTTATACACCTGTGGCCATGGAAGTGACTGGAACACCTGAATTCAATGATTTGGATGGGTGACTGAATACTTTTGGCAATACAGTGTACCTTGAATACCATAAAGGCAAAGAAAAAGGCTGCACAGATTAAAATAAGCCTACCGTAAATACAAGAGAAGTTGCACAGCGCTAAATAAAAACAGTCTAGCGCTAGGTCTGGATCTGGACAACACAGTATACTCTGTCCACACTGAGCCACGTTAATAATTTTTTAAACTGCATTTGCATTTCATTCTGTTTTATATGGTTCCCACAATTAGTGCGTGAGCATTAAACTATGTACAGTAATCTTGGAATAAGCTTACTTTAGTTCAGTGTTGGAGCGATCTGTCTGGAAGTTTAGAAAGCCTTGTTTTGAATGGTCACTCTTTAGAGACACACAGCTGGGCTCAGGGTTACCTGACTTCTTGTGGTGGATCCTAAAGAGACACACGCACACCCACACACATACACACCCTAAATGTGATATTTTAACATACAGTTATGACTGCAAGAAGATGAGATGGTAGAAAGAGGTCAGAAAATGATCATCCCTAAATCCATTATAGAGAAAACATCATGTTAGTGAAAGTGTGCTGTCATACTACTACGACCACTAATCATAGACTGCATCTTAGTCATAAAATTTGTATCAAAGTTCAGGCATTAGTCAGTCATTAACACACACAGTGTGGTATTTTATGATGTTACTAGATGAATCAGCACATAAACTGAAAACTACACAGTGTAACACTGTGTGAGAAAATCTAAGAATCAGTTTAGCAATCATCTATACGCCCATCTCAGTAGTTTCAGTTTTATTTGAACCCGGCACAGCTCACAACACTGTGTACACTGCACACTGAGACACATTAATGTCATCTGACTATTTGCTCTGCTTTTTTGTGTTTTCGCTACTTTTTAAAAACTCATTTACTTTTCAGTCTGTTTTATGATTTTATTTACTTTATTAAACAATTTTACTTCACTGAGCCACTTCTTGGTATTCAGATTTTTACATATTAATTTTGCCAGTGTTGGGTGGGGGTGAGGTGCCACCCCTGGTACTCCCCTCTGGATGTGCACCTACATATAGTTAACTAATTGTTAAACCCAAAATGCACAAATGAAACATTTAGCTAAATATTCATAAACACTCTGTGGTTATTTGGTGAATTGTTAAATGTGAAATGGAATGAGCGTCATATTGAGGTGAAATACAGCTTACGTTTTTCCAGGGGAAATCTGATGTTCCTTGACGTTGAAAAGACCTTGTTTTGATTGGTCAGTGGGTGCGCTGCTGGGCTCCGCGACCTCTGATCCCTCATCGTGTATGCTATGCAGAGATTCACAGACACAGAGATGCACAGAGAGATACTGTAAGAAATGCTAAAAGCAAGAGCTGTTTAAGAAGTTTAAGAAAATGTTAAATAGTGGCAAACACTGTAGCAACATGCAGGGTCATTGGAACATCATTTAAAAAAAAATCTGCTATTAAGTTGCACTTTGATTTAATCTCCAGTTGTTTTTTTTCCTTGTAGTCCAGCAGTAAGTTAAGGTTGATAGTGAGCTGTTACAAAAAACTTCTGTACCTTTCCATTTTGTAGATACCTGGCAGCCACTGTAATCAGAGACAACTAGAGAGAAGATGGTGGGGTTATAATTAACATTATAACACATTTAACAAATGGATACAATAAAAAACCCAAACATCAACAGAGGGTAAAATCATTCCCTAGCTTGAAAAGAATCTGGTCTGTATTATCTGGAAATGTTACAATTAACTGGATCAGAAAAATCAGTAAAAACATGATGAAGCTGTGATTAAGCTGCAGGAATACAGAAACATTTTGCTTTTGACAAAGAGGAAATATTAAAGTCTGACTATGATTCAAGAGGATAATACTTACTCAAGTCATTCCATGTGTCTTCACAGGTTTATCTCCAAAGATTACAGGAAACTTAGTTACATTAAGCTGCTTAAAAAAGAGACTAACATAAGTAAAACTGTGCTGCTTGTCCTCCTTCAGTTCTGTTTGTCTGAAGAGTGATCTCACTTCCTCGTCATTTCTGTATCACATTTTAAAAACAATAAAGGTGCAAACCATATCTGAGCACAAAGGTCTAACAAAGTTATCAGGAGAACTTTGTACCCAACAAGAAGCACTGAGAAGCCATAAACCTCCACCAAGGCAGCTCCTTCTTTGGGCAGCATTTCCTTTAAGGGAATAGTATTATACATATCCACTTGTTACAACCAAGGCATGCAGAACACCATCTCTTTATGCACAACATTTCAATCTTGATGCAGACGGGCTACAGCAGCAGAAGACCACACTGGGTGCCACTCCTGTCATCTGAGAACAGGAAGCTGAGGCTGCAGTTCACACAGGACCAACAAAACTGGACAACAGAAAAGTGGAAAAACGTTGCCTGGTCTGATGAGTCTCGATTTCTGCTGCAAGATTCAGATGCCTTGTGGTGTAATGATGTGATATTTTCTTGGCACACTTTGGGCCTCTTAGTACCAACTGAGCATCATTCAAACACAACAGCCTACCTGAGTATTGTTGCAGACCATCTCCATCCCTTTATGACCACAGTGCCATCCTCTGTGACACAATGTCACAAAGATCAAATCATCTCAAACTGGTTTCTTGGACTCTTTTTAACTCTGTCTAATAAAGCTTTATTGAATGAAATTATGTGCAATGTTGAGAGTCTCCTAGACTTTTTTTTGATAGTTTAGCACTAGCAATTGCTGCTCAGCTGCAGTAGCTCCATGGCCCTTTGAAACAGTTAAAATCAAGCTTCATTGTGCAGTCGACAGCACATTTTCAGCTGGGACTCCAACATGAAAACACTGAATTTTATGACTGTTATTCAGTTGTCTGAAAAGCCTTTTGTTTTTCTGGGTTTTACAATCATCACCGGTTCATTTGCTTTTAGAAAAACAAACAGTTTCATTCTGTAACTCAGATTCACATGACACGGGGGTCACAGAGAGGGAAATCTTTGATAAATAAAGTAAAATCATAAAGTTATTATGAGACTTAATTTTCTAATATAGGGACGCTGTGCTGCACCTTCTACTTCATTCTGTTCAATAATGTTTTAAGTCATATTGACCTTGCTGTGTTATGCTGTAAAATAAACCCGTTGTCCCCATTTGAGGACATTTTTTTGTTTACAAACATATGTAATAACCATGTAACAACAGACAACTTCCTGTTTGAAGAGGAAGCTTAGTTTATATACACATCAGATCCATCCAGTCACAAATATCTGGGAGAAATTAAAAGTGCAGGTCTCAGGAGGTTAAAGAGTTTTTATCTTGCATAGCAACATGCAGAAAGATTTTTGTTCACAGATATTCTTTTTTCCCCCAAAATGACATCAAGAAGAGACAAACGTTTTAGTGGCTTCTGAGTGTGGAATAAGCTAAATATGTCAGATAAAAGATGATGCCTCTTACTTCATGTGCCGCCCACAGTGACGCACAGAGAAAGACAAAAAAAAGAAAAGAAAAATGCAGCCAAACCAGACCGTGCCCATAAACTCCAGAGCATCCGCCGCACACAGACGGACAGTGCAGCTGCTGTCTGCCCTTCATGTGAGTACATTACTTTATCTTCTTCTGTTAGACTTCTAAGTTTAATATTTAAGGAAAAGTTTTGGAAGTTTGGAAGTTTTGCAGGATTACAGATCCGCATTAAATTGATCTTGCAGAGCGAGTGATGCATTTTCTCTGGAATCGAGTTTAAGTTTTAATTAAACCAACATTCAACAGCTGCAGCTAGAATCAATCGTGACCTCAGCAGTTTGTCATAATGTAGCCTAACGTTCACACTTGTTCTTAGATGAGCAAACTTGAAACAACCAAAGGAAGCAAAATTATTATGTGTGATCATACGATCTACAGGCTCCTGTAAAGGTTTACTCTGTTCAGAGATGACGTGCTGCTAAGCCTATAATTACACAGGTATTCAGCCAAACTGGTTTACCTGAGAAGTGAATGAGCTCCACCCTGTTTTCTTTCATTTAGCACCATAATAAACTGATCATCTGTCCCAAAGACTGACACTGACAAAGATGTTCAACAACAATTCAGGTAAGACACGCGGCTCATCTCTGATTTACTGATTCTGTGCAGTGGGGCATAAATGAAATGCCTCACCTTTCCAGGCAAATTCGGTCAAAATCTAAAAAGCTGAAATCTGCTGTCTTGTTTTGAGCCAGATGGCCAGGGGCCTCAGTGGGGCCCACAACCAGGTGGCCAGGGGCCTCAGTGGGGCCCACAACCAGGTGGCCAGGGGCCTCAATGGGGCCCACAACCAGGTGGCCAGGGGCCTCAGTGGGGCCCACAACCAGGTGGCCAGGGACCTCAGCAGGGCCCACAGCCAGGTGGCCAGGGGCCTCAGTGGGGCCCACAACCAGGTGGCCAGGGGCCTCAGTGGGGCCCCGGGCCTGAAAGAGGCCACGGAAAAGAGGGGCTCTGTGTGGGAGGCGATTGTCATGGAGGTGATTGCCATGGTGATGGCCGCCATGGAGGTTGTGACAGCCAGGGGAGACGTGGCCACAATCGCCACGGCAGCCCCGGTCGGCACAGTGGCAGCAGCAGTGGCAGCAGCAGTGACAGCGATGGTGAGGGTGGTCATAGAAAACACGGGCGCAAACACAAGCATCGTCATGGAAGCGGTGGTGGAAGCCCCGGTCACGGTCACGGTCGTGGTCGTGGTCGCGGTCACGGTCACGGTCACGGGCACTGAATACAGGTGAGATACAAATACAGAGCCTGAAAAATAATTTCCTTCAGTCTGCAACTGAACAGACCTTTCAACATGGGTGTCTATGGGAACCAATAAGCATCAGCCTCAAGTGGCCATTATAGGAACTGCAGCTTTTGGCGCTTCAGCGCCGACATCATTTTTCAGCCTAAGATGTTTTTGCTTGGTTCTTTCCACCAGTGTAAAGTGGGTCTGAAACTTATTCGGGCACTTATTTTAATGAATTATCTAAATTAACTTTCATTTAATTTTCAAATCTGTTTAAAAACAGCTCAAAAGTTTGCTGTCGTTGCTCCAAAGTAAAGTCTTAAAACCTTTTTTTCCCCTGAAAGGTATGCTTCTACCACCATTTTCCTCCAGCTGATTTCTGTTTAAGTTTCTCTGAATGCTGCACCTCTCTGGCGCTGCTCAGTGTGAATATATTGTGAGGTTTCTGTGAACTAATCAGCATTTATCAGCATTTGAACCTGAGGGCAACTGGCGGGTTGTTTAACTGTCAATCAAATCTGGGCAAACTTGTTTTTCTGGAAACTAAACCTTCAACAAATAACTGCAAAAGACGTTTGTAACAGTTCGAGACCCAATAATAAGGATGATCCGAAGCTTTAGAGCCATTAAAGCTGGACTTTAAATTCCTCCTCAGATTCACTGCAGATGTAAGTTCAACTTTGGCCATTTTATTCACAAAACAAAAAGGTTCTATCTGCAAAATCCAGCTTTAACTTGGTATTATAAGGTTCTAGAATGCAGCTAGAACCTTATAATTCTAAGGGGACAAAACAGGCTGAGTCATTTTAATGTAACAGAGGCCAGAAAAAACAGAGAGTTTTGAGAAGCGTCTTGTGACTCATTGTGTCCTGTTTAAACCTGTGCTCGCTTCACTTAATCTCTGTCATTGTGTTTTTCTGTCTCTCTGGCAGCGCATCCAGTGACCAGCAGAGGGCCCTCATCTTTGAAAGAAGCCTCTGTACTGACTCTGAGCTCACTGTTAAAGCAGCTTCAGTATTTAGTTTTTTCACTGAAGCAGCTTTTCTGAGGGAAACAGCCTTTGAAATCCAGCGGAGGGCTGCAGGAAATGAACTGCCTGAAATTTTACTGTGACAGTGATCTCTGCATTTAAAGGTTCTGAAAATAAAATGGCTCAAATATTTACACTTGAATGGCTTCCCATTGTTTTGTTTTAAGTAAGATTGCAAGTTACAATGAAGTTTCCATCCAGGGTCTTTCCAGCTGTCTTGTAATTGTTAACTATACTAAATATTTTTGTACAAAGTGAGGAAAAAATGAGTCATTTACAGTATTTCCTTGAATCCGTGGAGGATGTTTTGAGGTTTACTGGCACAAATGTTGATGCATGTCTAACTGAGCAGCTCGAGAGCAGTCCATGCTAACTTTGAATATACTTATTTAAAATAAAGTTAGTCTTACAGCAATAAAGCAGAGTGGCCTAATAAAATGCAGTATGAAAAAAAAGCTCATACAAATGCATTTATTGAAACAAAAATAATAATCTATAAATGAAATAAACAATAGCAAAATTTAAATTTAAAATAGTCTGTGAGTACACCGAGAGAAAACAAATAAACAAAAATTATTTTATAAAATTAATAAGAGCAATAAATACATAATACATACATATGTGTGTGTTTATAATTTGAACACTCGTATTTTTACATATTCTTCCATAAAAATAATTTTACAAATAAAAGTACACCAAGAGTGCATCAATAAAAAGAAAAAGAAAAGACAAAATATCACAGAAATAACATTTTATTTTAAAAAGTAGAATAAAATAAACAGCAGTTAAATATAGAAAAACTAACACAATAAAGGTTTTGCTGACAAAATAAAAGGTATACTAGTCACCTCCAAAAGGCTGCAATGGTTCGTATTTAGATCACATGACAGCGCTGCGGGCTTCTCCACCCAGAGAGACAGAAATAAGCAGCATTTTAGCAACATTTAAGGGAAAATCAAAAGGTGACGCTGCTTTTTACATTAATAGTTCTTCATTACCTGAACTTCCATTCAGTTCATCAAGGAAAAAACTAAAATTTATTTCAATCATGTAAACACAGTAATACAGAGAGACAAGAAATACTACACCGAATACAGCAAAATACACTCCAGTACTGCTGAGCTGTTCTCAATCAGATTACATATCAAAAAGGAGTGGGAAGAAGTACACACTTATTTGTCCTGCAGCCTGAAGCAGCACCTCTGGGTGGAGTCATGATGTCAGTTAAGGTCACGGGTGTGGACATGGTTTAGCGCCTGGTTACAAGGTAAACATATTTTTACTGTTATTTCTATCAATCGCAGTGACCTCTGTTTACTCCTGGTGTAAAGGTGAGCACTAATTTATCAATACGAGCTAATTTAATAATCAATTTAATAATGTGTTTATGTTTAAAAGAAAATAGAAGTATAACAGTTCTGAAATATTTGTTTTGGATCTTTAAATGCTCTCCATTTAAAGGTAGTTCTCCTTTAAATGGACGCTTTAAGAACAGTTGTGTTTCTCTGTGTGTGTCCACAGTCCAGGCTGCTGATATGGAACATTAACCCAACCTGCGCTCAGGTTTCATGTCCACAGACACTCTGCAAAGCTGCACTGTAAACATGTCCAACGACAAGGTCGACGCCGGACACGAGCACACAAAAATCAGCTGTTTGCAGTCAAGGGTGCGCCACACGCTGCTCGTGGCTTTTTAGGTGAAAGTTCAACGTTTTTGATCCCACATTTTTGATGAAAGAGAACAAGAAAGAGGCGTGCACGCCTAAGCATGCTGCACTGCAGCCTTTGCTCTAAAAAACAAAAATCAAACCTTGATACAAAGTGTCCAGAAAAATCATCGTCCCATCTCAAAATTACCTTTAATTTCTAAAATTATGGAAAAAGAAAGTCTGAAATGAGGGGTGGCTCAGGACTTTTGCACAGTACTGTATGTGAGATCAGAGCAAATGGATTACAGAGTTTTTATAAATACTCAATAGCTGCAGCAAGGCGGGGCAAAATACTTCTGTGATGCAGCGCAGAGGTAAGCACGCACCTGAACCAACGTTTTTTGATCTGTTTTGCTAGCATGAAATTATTCACGAATAAAAATGAATATTCAGTGTTTTATGGTTTTATTTACACGTTACACAACTGTGCAACTTTTTCTGAAAACTTGCTGTAACTTAGTACATTTACTCAAGTACTGTACTGGGGTATGATGTTGATATACTCGTACTCAGGGGCGGGGCTTCTGGGGGGGCTGGGAGGACGGCACGCCCACGCCCCGGGCCTAGAGGGGACCCGGATGGGAGAGAGGATAAGATTTCAGGTAGCCAGGCCTCTATCACGTCCGAGGAGAGCTGGAGAAGGCGGGCCCTCTCCTGATTGTATCCAGATGAGCACGGTGTATGGCCAAAGCCGCTGTGCCAGTTTTACCAAACTTAAAAGCTACTGATGCAGGCTCTGAGTTGAAATAGATAAAGTGGGTGTCAAAATGATCCGATCGCTATCCGTGGTGCTGAACTGCTTTGAATTTGTGTTGTTTTATCATTAGTTACCATGTAGCCTAATGTTTTTGTTGTTCTCTTGGTGTGTTATATTTCATGGCCGTTTGATGGACTTCAAAATGACATAGTTGTTTTCTGTGGTGCCGAAGCTTGTAAGCCCCGCTGTTGTGGGCATGTGTATGCTGTAAAATGATGTTGTGATGAGCTTTATTTGGGTATAAAGGGCCCGGTCATTTGCCCCGCCCCCGGCTCAGCTCTGATTTGTTCCGCTAGTGCTCGTACTGTTCCACTTCAATATAAACTGGAGGCGAACATCGCGCTTAAAGCAGCACTGTTGCATTTACTTACAGTGCTTAATACATTTATTAGACCACAACCCAGTTAATAATAAATTAACAGTATTGGTTAAAAAAATATTAATAATATTTTTTTTATATTTCTGTAATGGTTAATCCACCAGCATGTGCAAGCTCTTTAATCAAAATGATATTTTTAATGCTCAAGTATAATTATTGTTGTGATCCAATCGAGCGTGACATTCAGCAGCACACTGGAGAAATCCAGTGTGCTGCTGAATGTCACGCTTTGAGTATAAAAATGTGAATTCAGGTTGTTGTTTGCCTAATAAATAACAATATAATTGAAAACAAGTTTTTGCTACATTTCTATAATATTTGTTGTCTAGTTTTTTATGACAGTTTGTAAATATAGGTTTTCAATGCAAAATAACTTGAAGGCTTCTTTAGTGCCAGTTTTTCTTGCTCGTGTTTTCGGGCACCGCAGAGCCTGAAGTTGTTTCCCGTGTTTTCAAAGCTCATTTTTTCAATCCTGTATTTATTCCTGGCTGAATTCTATGATTTTGAATGAGCTGGTTCTGGTTCTCCGGTTCCCCAGTGCCACCATGTTTCTCAATCCTGGGATCGACGCTGCCGTTTGTTGTCAAAACATGTCCATGGAAAATGTGACAGGATATCCTGAGGCAAGATTTGCTCAATCTTTTAAGTTGTAATTTAAAAAAAAAAAAGTAGAAAAGAGCTCTACTGGTGTTCCTCAAAGGGAATAATAAAGAAAAAAGGAAAACAGAAAGTTTGAACAATGAATAATATGCCTTTATTTTACTGGGAAGCATTCAAGTATTAACAGCATGAATTATCTGTAGCTCATTAACATAAACACCTTTCATCACCAGCTTGAGCACCTGGACCTGGATTTTAGAGGTCATAATCTATTTTCCTTTTTTACCCTTTAAGTCATAAATTTCAATATTTTATAAATGACACTTCTTGTTTTGGACCACAAAGTTTTTACAATAAAATATTTCTCAGATTTCTGCTGTAGACAGAAACTCTAACATACAAGCTTCACCCGTTTCACACAGTCTGGGTGGAGGTTCGAGTTCAAGCAGAAAAATGTCTGGGTTCATACACATAATCGACGTCGCTGTCAACGAAAGGCAGCTCGTCGTATCGGATCTCCACCTCCCAGCAGAGCTGCAGAGCCTGAGCGACGATGTCCACCGACATTCTCTGAGCAAAGTCCAGCAGGGCTCTGCTGGCTGGAGGGGGATCCCGCGAGCTGCAGAAACATTTAGAGTCGTTTACGTGCTTCAGAAACTCCTCAGCCTCATCGGTGACTGCCTCCTTTGGTTTGTCAGAGCGGGCTTCAATCCGGCATCTCGACCCACTGCATCCCATCTCACAGCGACGCCGGAGGAGCGGTCGACCCTTCAGCACTGCGAGTACCTAATGATGACTCTCATGTCTGCAGAAAAGATACAAAAAACAGAGACACTTCCAGAAGGTGTTTACTCCCAACAAGCACTGCTTATCCCATCGCCTGTTTATCCAAAACCAGCAAAATCAGAGACACCAAAACACTGGAGACACAAGCCTTTTTATAAGGGAGGACATGTGGTACACAGTGGCATATAAAATAGTTCATTTTGTCAGACTTTCCACTAAATAAGTCATTTAAAGGAGTTCATAACATATAAAATACACACATAAACACACAGCTGATAAATCCAAATAATTTTTTTTAAATGTCCCCTGCAGTGTTTTTTATGTTACCCTCTGCTCTGTGCTGCAGCTCCTCTCCGACCTCCATAGCCGCTGATAACCAGGCTGCTGAACCAGTTTCCATCTGCTGCTGGTTGATGGGAGGAGCGGATCACTGGACACCACCCAAAACAAACTATTTTTGTTTTGGGTGGTGTCCAGTGAAAGCCCTTAAAGTGGACCTATTCTGAACATTTCCAGCTCCATATTTTTTTTTATTTTTGGTCTCTGCTAGAGTAGCTTTGCATGAATCACAGTTCAAAATAATCCTTCTTTATCTTATACTGGGCCTCGGTGCAGCTCCTCACTTCATCCTCTATCTGAAACCAGCCGTTGGTTTTCTCCTTGAACTCTCCCAGGGATGCCATTTTTGTCCAGTCTCTTTCTTATTGTTGAATCATGAACTCTGACCTTAACTGAGGCAAGTGAGGCCTGCAGTTCTTTAGATGTTGTTCTGGGTTCTTTTGTGACCTCCTGGATGAGTCGTTGATGAGCTCTTGGAGTAATTTTGGTAGTTCAGCCGCTCCTGGGAAGGTTCACCACTGTTCCAAGTTCTCTCCGTGTGTGGATAACGGCTCTCACCGTGGTTCACTGGAGTCCCAAATCCTCAGACTGATAGATGTCAGTGATTTTGTTTCTCAGCTGTTTCTTTAGATCGTGGCATGATGAGTTGCTTTATCTTTTAGCCTGCTTCACTTTGTCAGACAGCTCCTATTTAAGTGATTTCTTTATTCAACAGGTCTGGTAGTAATCAGGCCTTAAAAAGCAGGTAAATTCATTATTTAGTCAGGTTGGAATAATTTTTTTCCTTTTAATAAATGAAATCATAATTTTATAATTTATCTCTGTCTAATATTAACATTTATTTGATGATCTGAAACATGTAAGTGTGACAAATGTGCAAAAAAAAAAACCCTAAGAAATCAGAAAGGGGGCAAATGCTGCTCCACATACTGACTGTTGCTAACATTTGGCTCACCTTTGTACCTGCAAACCTGCGTCTGGAAACAAAGTGGGTCATCAGCAGGTGATGGTGCCTTCAGAGTCCTTCTGCAGAATGGGATTTTATGCAGCGCACAATGTGGACACAGAGTCAGCGGCGCCATCTGGTGGCAACAAGTAGGAAAACGCAGAACTTACAGAAACACCTTTCATTTCACTTTTTATGGCAGGTGTGGGTGTTCAGATGGAATGTGAAGGAGAAAAAGCGCTCATTCTAAGACATCCAACTCGATGACATATGTGTGCGTGACTGAGATGTTCAAAGATTATATGTGGAAATGTGTCTATCTGTTTAGGTTGTATCACACTGCAGTGTGGCATTGTTTGATTTGTTCTGCTTTTGTCTTTTCTAAACCTCACTATAAACGCACTTAACTCAAACATCTGATTATTTAACATCTTAAAAGTCCTCCTACCTCTTTAAATCTCACTTCTAAAAAAATGCAGCCAATCATAAAGTCCTGGGGGGACAGGCTCATATCAGACAGCGTCACTGCGCTGACTTCTCTCCAGCATGCTCCTCTCGCTCTGCCTGACCGTCTTCTTCTTCTTCTTCCTCTCCTCTTCGGGTTTTAGCATGGAGATGAACCAGACTTCCAAGCTGCTGGGGGAGAGCGGAGAGCAGTGCTCGGCCTGCGACTTCCGGGAGCACAGCAAGCAGATGAGGCTCCACAGCATCAAATCGCAAATCCTCAGCATCCTGCGTCTGGAGCAGGCGCCCAACATCAGCCGCGACATGATCCGCCAGCTGCTCCCCAAAGCGCCTCCTCTGATGCAGCTCCTGGACCAGTACGACCCGCGGGTGGAAGACGAGGAGCACGCAACCACGGAGACCATCATCACAATGGCCACCAAGCGTAACTAAACAAACCAAAAAGTGTTTTATACTTTAAAAAAAACCAAAATGTTTTATTTTTTCGCGCGTAAATCCTGTGCGTAAAGCAGGCGCGCAGGAAACAAGAAACAGCTGAGGCGCAAACGACCGATATTGATAGAGTTATAACTTAAACGGCACTAATGTTTACATAAGCGCATGATTTTGGAGCTGCACCTGAGAGATAGAGTACATTCGGATGTTGGGGTTAAAATTTAAAGCTGAGCACAAACAGACCATAAACCAGTTTTAAAGAGTGCAGTGAACATTTGTATTTGCTGCGGTTGGTGTATTAAGGTTGAGTTTTTTAAGGTTGCACCCACAACCTTCATTCCCATTGTGATAATATCATAAAAGTGCTCAACACCATTAATCTACAAACTCAACAGTCTGCTGGTTTGCATGAACACAGAGGCCTGAAACTGAGTCCTGCTTGTAACATTTTAATTTAGAGTCCAGAAATTCCTCTGAAGAACTTTCTATGTGCAAACGTGAAGTGCATCCAGCCTTAGTTTGATTATCACAGACCAAAAGGCATCACATTGGTGATATAAAAGAGGGTCAAATTTATCCTTGTGATAGCTCTACAGGAAAGGTCAGAGGGTCACCAAAATAATGTGCTGTTAGGAATATCTGCATGCATACGTGACAGGCGAAAGTTTATTTCTGAATGTTCTCAATGCAAAGACATAACTTTGTTTTATGTGAATCACGTCTTTCCAGAAAATCCGATCTCCCAGGACGAGTTGTCCTGCTGTCTGTTCAGCCTCAGTCCAAAGATCCAGCCCAAAAACATCCTGAGCGCTCAGCTGTGGGTTCACCTGCGGCCCGCCGACGTGGTCACCACCGTCTTCCTGCAGGTCTCCCGCCTCAAACCTGGCAAGGAGGGAAACAACACCCGCGTCCGGGTTCGCTCCCTGAAGATCGACGCCGGCGCCGGCTCCTGGCAGAGCATCGACATCAAGTCTCTGCTGCAGGCTTGGCTGCGTCAGCCAGAAACCAACTACGGCATAGAAATCAACGCCTACGACTCCAGAGGAGAAGATCTGGCCGTCACCTCAGCAGAGCCGGGAGAGGAAGGACTGGTGAGTCTGATATTTACTCATCATGCTGTTGAACCTTTCTTACTTGGTTCATGCACTGCAAAAATAAAACATGAGCCAAGAGCAACTATTGTTCCTTTGTTCAATAATCAAGCTCAGTATCTCTGAATGCTTTTTATAATGAAACTGATTGATTGACTTAATATACTGAGAAGAAAGCCGAATCAGACCCTGCTGCGTCCTCATACTGACTTTATGCAACGTAGTCTCACAGCAGCTGCACAAATAGTTGTGACATGTAATCATGTAATTGATTAGTTTGTGTTTCTGGACACGAATGTACACAAAGTGAATATTTTCCACTTCTAAAGAGCAAAAAAGTCTCACGTTTGGAGGAAGACGAGGGCAGCTGGTCAGGTGGATCATTTCGCTGCTCACATAAGTGACCACAGTTCGAGAGCCACACGGGACAGATAATTGTTTTCTACACTTTCTTAACTACTCTGTTAGATTTAGGCACCAAAACTTCTTGGATAGGTTTATAAGCTAATACACTGCTCAGAAAAATAAAATAAAAACGCACTGAAATTTCATTGCAGCAACTCAAAAATGGTACTTCGTAGTTTGTGTGGCCCCACATGCTTGTATGCATGCCTGAAAACGTCAGGGTGTGCTCCTGATGAGACGGTGGATGGTGTCCTGGGCATCACTGAGCCCCTAGACAGTCTTTGGGGCAAGCTGATGGCGTCAGATGGACCAAAACATATGTAATGTCACAGAAGTGTTCTATTGGATTTAAGTCGGGCCAGTCAGTGTTATCAATTCCTTCATCCTCCAGATACTACCTGACCTGCATACTCTCACCACATGAGGCCGGGCATTGTCGTGCACCAGGAGGAATCCAGGACCCACTGTGCCAGCATGGGGTCTGACAGTGGGTCCAAGGATTTCATACCAATACCTCTACAGGGTGTCGTTGCCTAACCTGTAGAGTTCTGTGCATCCCTCCATGGATATGCATCCCCAGACCATCACTGACCCACCTTCAAACCAGCCATGCTGAACGATGTTACAGGCAGCATAACCTTCTCCACGGCTTCTCCAGACCCTTTCGTGTCTGTCACATGTGCTCAGGGTGAACCTGTTCTCATCTGTGAAAACCACAGACCTTTAGCAATATTATATATATGTCAAAACATATTAAAGGAACTACTTTATTTTTTTCTACTTAACCTTGAATGCTGCTCTGTGTTAGACACACTAGTAGCTGTTAAAATGTAAAGTCGGCCTTAGAAAGTTTTTGTATTGGCGTTTCAATTTTTAATTCCTTTCCTTTCCAGCAACCATTTATTGAGGTGAAAATCCTCGACAACCTCAAGAGATCCCGTCGTGACTCGGGCCTCAACTGTGATGAGGAGTCTGCGGAGACACGCTGCTGTAGATACCCGCTCACCGTCGACTTCGAGGAGTTCGGCTGGGACTGGATTATCGCTCCCAAACGCTACCGGGCAAACTACTGCTCGGGGGAGTGTGAGTCCCAGCACCTGCAGCAGTATCCGCACGCACACCTGGTGAATAAGGCCAACCCACGGGGCACCGCCGGGCCCTGCTGCACACCCACCAAGATGTCTCCCATAAACATGCTGTACTTCAACCACAAGGAGCAGATCATCTACGGGAAGATCCCGTCCATGGTGGTCGACCACTGTGGCTGCTCCTGAGCAGACCAGGCATCCTGCAGGATGAAATTTCCAACAAAAATGACGCAAAAATTTTGAATATTGCACAAATTGTTAATTTGACTTAGTAGTTTAAGAAAAGCCGTCAATAAACAGGTTCTGAAGATGTTTAAAAAAGTCATCCGCAAAAATGAAAGAAGTTCTTGCAACAGATTCAAAGTTTATTCTTCAGTTTTGGACTTTGTGTTTTGATTCAAGCACAAATTGTGATACGTGAAACCAAACATGATGCAAAAAGGCATCAAAAACTGACCAAAGTATGTAAAAACTCAACAGTGAGCCCAGAAATGCTGAAAGTCGCACACATTATTGGAAATAATGGTAGCTTACTTTTTGTGTATGTAGCTGCTCAGCACTAAATCTGTAAATTTCAACAGCAAGAAAAATTAAAAACAATTAGATACAGCAAAAATATCATTAATTTAATTTTAAGTTTAGTTCGAATGTAAAACAAGACAATGCAAGAAAGGTAATGTGCAAAGTACATTTTAGCAGCAAGGCAGTTACAATTGCTTTGCATAAATAGTCAAATTTAGACAGAAATAAAAAAAATGTTTAAAAAACATTTAGGCAGTAAAAGTTATAACTTTGGTCATGTTTAACATGAGCATTGACCATTGGAGCAGGATTTGTGTAACAGAAAATAAGGAAAAGCAGAACACTGTTGTGCACAATAAGAAGTGTGCTTGATGTTAGCCTACGTGTTTATAATCTTTATTAAATGCTCTTTATGCACATAAAAAAAGATATTTTTAACTTAATTAGCACTTTGTACTTTTATAGAATCAATATGGGGGTCTAAATCCAATATCAGATAATCACTTGGGCAAATATCTGGAATTTTCTTCCCTCCTAACTCAGCCTTCACGCAAAACAAGACTTTGAGACTCAATAGATGGACTCCTGCTGCTTCCCGTCCTAGTTTATGAAATTGTGTCCTGATTTGAGCCTTGACCAGAGCAAACCCTGCAGGGCGTCTTCCATGTGTGCCTTTATTTTGAAAAACATGAACTGAATGACTCTGATCCGACATGCCCACCCCCCCATCCCAGCGCTTGATGCTTTTTTTCTTTTTTCTTTGGACGTTGTTGCAGGTGTGTTATTCACTGTTGTGGAATTTTATTCTGCTGTTGTATTTTTGTTGTGCTAGATTGTGTGCAGAGACAATCACTTTGTGATGTGTAAACTGGAGGCAGAAGCAAAAGCCCACGTGGGTGAATTTGGGGTTTTATTATAAATAAATACAGTTTCTTTTATTCTGTTCTTGGGGCCTAAAGGTTGAATCACTGCCTCATAAAGCAATGTCACATTTTGTAAAAAATAATTTCCTTGTCCTGTCCTCTTTTCTGAGCAACTTTACAACTTCCATATTTACGGGAGTGTGTTTTTAACAGCAGAATTAGCTTTAAGAAGAAGCACAGGGAAGTTGCAGTGTGATGACAGGGTGCAGGGCCGTGCAAAAGTCTGAAATCACTCCTCATTTCTTTATATTTTGTCAGGAAAAATGGAAATAGGTGCAGAGATTTATTGAAATGTGTGAAAGCATTCATGGAATGCATGGCCTTTTTTATGCTTTTAAGAAAAAACATTGCTCTGAAAATGATCAGGTGCAAGAACTATACTGAAAATGAGTGAAAAAGCAGCCAATGTCCAAAGAAGAGCTGAAAGACCTTCAGAAAGCTGGAGAACTGTTGCTCAAGACCATTTTTAAAAATGACAAGGTCTGGCTGCGTGGAAAAAAAATATGAAGAAATGGGGGTGACTCAAGACTTTAGCTCCTCCCCCTGAGTCTTATGTGCCAGAGATGACCATATTAGGGATAGCCCCTCTCTGTGACATCACACAGAGCTAGCGTAGAAAAAGTAGTCTGAAACTGAGTGTTTGGAGCAGTCTGAAGTCTGACTTTTAGCTCACAGGGATTACTTGCACATAGACTGACCTCATTATTTTAAACTTTGGCCATGCTTAATATGAACATGCACCTTTGGAACAGTTTGTGTTACAAAAAGCAGAAGAATAACTTTAAACTTTCTTCCATGGAGGAAAATCACTGACTGATCCAATAGTGTGTAAACAATCAGAGAAGTTTGGCTCCAGCAGCCAAAAATTACAGCGTGAGAGCCTCAGAGGGAGGTTTCAGCAGATGTCCTGACTGTTGTTGTGCTTCACGGGGGTTTCTGACCCAAACGTCTTTGTCCTGCTGTTGGAACAGAGCGTCCACGGGCGACACAGATTCACGTGGGTAACTCGGCAGTGAACTGGAGTTAACTTATTACATTTACTAAATCTTTTGCTGAAATGTTATTGCTTTTTTCCCCCTGCAAAAGGGCGAAAACTTACAGCTCTGAGAGTCCCACTCTGAGCTCTAAACATCAGGCTGCATTTATGGACCACAAATTCATGGAAGTCTATCTGCTAGTGTTTGTGTAGTGCTGCTGATGAGCAACCGACACACGATGAGCTTTTGTTTCTGCCACACGAGTGCGCCAAATCACACCTACTTGTTCTGGAAATGGGGGGACCCTTAACTCCAGCAGCCATACATAGAGTTAAGGTTCTTAATTTTGGGCCCTAAAACAGCTTAAAATGTACTTTTTTCTTTACAGACTGGGTTTAATCTGTCACCTTTATTGTAAATGATATCCAAAATGGAAGATAATCTTGAAAAAATATCTTGAAATAATAAAACCCATTGACAAAAAAAAAAAAGAAATAGATGATGGAGTCACCATAGTTGGAGTATGCAAAATCCCAGTTATGAAGTTCTGCCTTCATTAAAAAAACAAATTATTTCAATTGATGACAGATTTTTTTTTTCACCTCAAAAGTTGCATTTCCGAAACAAATCTGCAAAATATTCTGCAGTTGAAAGAGCGCGTCTGCTGACCTTAATGAGCTTTTGCAACGGGCTGATAGAAAGGAAGCACAGCCCCAACAAGAAAGCTGCATCAGAGTTCAGACTGTGCTGAAGAATAAAGGTGGTCACACCAAATATTGACTTTCAAGCTTCCATGTATGTTTGTACATGTTTCAATAAATCTCTGCACCTATTTGACTAGCAACATTTAAAGAAATGAGGGGTGGTCCAAGAGTTTTGGACAGTACTGCATGTTTAATGTTATTTGGAGGTAGACTTGCTCAAAGCATTAATGTCGCACTGAGGGTGGAAAGAGATTATTTTAGCACATGCTTCCCCGGTAAATCAGCCCCTGCACGGAGTGTGGCAAAAAATATTCTTCAGCCTGCAAGATTCACAGCAGCTTTGAAGTGGAAGAGCTTTGATTAAAGTAAAATAAAGACACTACTTTAAATCTTCACTGCCTTAATGCTACACAACCTTTCTCAGTAAGAGAATAAACAGGAATGAAATAAAAAATATATATACATCAATAAACCAAAGAAGGGCGAAAGGAAGACCGGACCTTGAAGTTTACGGGAGCGACGAACTCATCAAACGGGGCAGGCGACGCAGTACGTCGCCGCTAGAGGGCGCGGTGACATCATGGACAGGTGTAAGACACAGGCGCTGCATCGGGGAGAGATGATGGAGGTCAGAGAGCCGTGGATCCCCTCAGAGAGCCTCTGAAGAGGGATAAAGTTTTCTGAAAAGCCGCTTAGGACGAGCAGCGGTCCGGGGCTCTTCTGATTAAATGCAGAAGGAGCGGCGCCATCACCTGTTGGAGAAACAGCAGTGCAGAGAAGCGCGTTTACGGTAAGTCAAAGGTGGTGAAATGACAAAAGGAGGATTAAAGTTTGAGTTTTCTTAGAGGAGGCAGCCTGTTTGTGTTTTGTACTCGAGCTAGTTTTCATTCCCATTAAAATAATTAGTTTTATTTGCTGTGACATGGTTAGACATGGTTTAAATAGTAGTACAAATATGTAATATTTTGCAGGGTTTTCAGACTACTCACCTTTATTAGGGGTGCCACATCATGAGTGTTTAGTGGCTGTTGTCCTCCAAAAGGGTTAAAAAAAAAAAAATTCAGCCAGTCCATCAACATTTCTGTGGTTGATTAAAAGTCTGCATGAAGAGTTTGGAGACAGCTGATCTGGAGCATAGAGATCATACACTTCTCAAGGTGTTATTATTATTATTATTTTTTTTTTAGCGCTGTCCCGTTCACGCAAACACTAAAAACAGCCAAAAACAGAAACTTCAAGGATTTTTTATTGTCATTCGCATCACATGTGGAACGAAATTTCTGTGCTCAGGTCCCAGTGTTGCCCTTAAAGAAGATTAAATATAAATAGAAAGTAACAAAATAATATAAAAGTATACATATATACACACATCCACACCACATATACATAATTGAATAATATAAACAATATACAGTAACAGTTTGAGACATTGTAAAGGTGGTGACACTTGGTACCACAGCAGTGCAGCAGATGCAATAACAGCAGCATGAGTGTGTGCAAGGACTGATGGAGGGAGAGCAGTGCAGCTACACAGCCCCACCAGAGTTCAACATGTTAATCATTATATTTTTGTGGTGCCTGTGAATGCCTCTGACATAAAGTTAAAGAATAAAGTGATCCAATTACTGCTGGAAATGCTCCATCTTTCTTCAGAGAGAGCTGGCGTTGATGGAGCTCGCTGAACCTGCGACGTAATGCATCCTGTGGACGACGGAGACGACCTGAAGGTCTCAGCAGAGAGGATGAAGCGGTGGAGGGAAGTGGGCAAGTGGAGAGGGGAAGGGAAGGAGAAGAAGGAAGACGAGGAGGAGGAGGAGGAGGATGAAGAGCTGGTGGAGGTGCTGCTTCAAGGCAGAGCTCCCTGGGGCTTCACCCTAAGGGGAGGCACCGAACACAGAGAACCCCTGGTCATCACAAAGGTAACATACAGAACTGTGTGTTTATTGTACAGTGATGCCAATTAGTTGAGCCACTCCTCATTATTTTAATATTTTGCTTCCATGCAGCCAGATATTCTAGTATTTTTTAAAGCGGTCTAAAGTACTTTAAATATGTTGTTTTATTTGGCTGTCGATATTAAGCACATTAGAAAATTTGTGAAATTCTTAAACAGGCATCAGAGGATGTTTTTTTTTTTGTAGTTTCCTTACACTGCAATGAAATATTAGGTAAATATATATCGGAGATATAGGTAATATCTATATAACATATATGGAATGGAAAGGATGGACAGATGAACAGGAAGCGCCTTCATCTGTTTTGTTTCAGTCGGACCCCTGGTGCAGAATTTGAAGCCTCTCGATGTGTGAATCATCGGACTTTAATTAGAGCAGCTGAAAGTGTGAGTGTGACTGTGATATGTTACACCTGAGGTCAAAATGTGCCTTCGCTGGCTGCGGAGTAACAACTTCAAATTACTTGGAAATTTAGGGAATTTGGACTCAAATGGCTGAAAGTGTTGAAGCGTTTGCAGCAGCCTTTTCCATCTGCTGTTGCATGGAGAGCTATCTCAGATTACAGGTGGCGCAGGATTTAAATATTAATCAGAGCACTCGGGTTGCAGCCAACACAGGTTCTCCTGGATGATGAAACAGTTTCCTGAGTGAAGCATCCACCTGAAAAATAAAATAAACAGCAAGAATATAAGTTGTTGTTGCGCCTCATGTTTCTGGGATTTCTTTGGTGGTTTGATCAGCTGGTTTAATCATATGCGTCTTTCTATTATTGCCTATGAAATAATAACAAGTCTGAAAGTCTGTAACAGTGTTGGCTCTCGTTACACTGGCAGCTGGCCACAAAGGTACACTTTATCCAGGGGATGGTGCCAAAGGTGCAGCAAGCTTCAACCAAACCACAGACTGTATGTAAAAGATGGATGTAACCATGACATTTTAAAACCTCAGCCTGAGGCTGAGTGACGGAGCAGGTGCAGCTCTTATTTTTCATGTCTCTTTAAGTTAGCAGACAAATGTCGCTAGGGTCTCAGTCACACAGACCTGGAGACCTCTCAGTGACCCCTAACAGGTACTTCCTGTCAGAAAAAGTGTTTATTGCCGGACCGGCTGGGGAGTGGTTGCTGGAGGTTGCTTAGCTATCACCAAGTGAAATCGGTCACAAAGAGGATTCTGCACCAAACCCTGGCAAATGCTTTGGCTGTTAGCAGGCTGTTGCCCATAGTTTGCACGGAAGGTGCCAACTTGTCTGCAAACACTCCAAGCTGCAGTGAAAAAGTGCAACATAACGCAAACCAGAAACGGAGACGGTTCCCCTTCAAAATAAAAGTTGTGCATTGTCGACATGTTAGAAAAGCTGCAGCTTTTACTTTGAAGGCAACCGAATTCCAGTTTGGGTCGCTTGGCAAATAGCTTGCGAGTGTTTGCAGACAAGTCGCCGTCTTTAATGCAAACTACTGGCAACTGCAGCAATCTACTAGCAACCAAAGCACCTGCAAGGTGCCGTGGTCCTGGGTTGGTTACCCAGTGTTTTTTTGTTTTGTAGACTTTTGTGGTTTTGTTTAATTTATTGTTCTGAGATGCCTGGTTTTTGTTTCTTGTCCTTTTTCCATTTGAGTACATATAATCTCTCGTGTTCAGCGTTCTTTATTGTCTCAGTCTCCCCTTGTCTCTTGTCAGAGTCTTGCCATATGTGGCAGTGTTTGTTCCCAGTGTTTCCTATCTTATCACTTCCCAGTTCAGGTTTCCTTTAGTTATAGTTACCTGCCTTGTTTTGTTTCTTCATGTACTCGGCCGCAATCAAGGTTTGCCTTTTGTTATTCCCCGTCTGCCTGCCTCTGAGTCCTGCGCTTGGGCCCTCACTCCTCACACTTCTCCACTCGGTCTGCCTCCACAGACCTGACAGCAAGGAGGATTACAGTGCAGCTCTGTATACCTCTTTGCAACCAGTTTCACCCAAGCAACCTCCAGCAACCACTTCCCAACTGGTTGGAGAATACAGATTGGACTCTAGGCCTGTGTGACTGGGCTCTTAGAGTGTCACTGTATTGAAACAATTAAACACAACTATATGTATGTTAGTAACAAACGTAATGCTATACTATAATAATCTAAATATGCAAAATAATGAGTTACTATCCATCCTTCCATTTTCTGCCACCGTTATGCGGGTCACGGGGCAGCAGTCTAAACAGCCACCTCCTCCAGGTCGTGCGAGGGGACACCGAGGCGTCCCCAAGCCAGCCGAGAGATGTAATCTCACCAGTGTGTCCTGGGTCAGTCCCGGGGCCTTGTGCCACTTGGTACACCTCATGTAGAAAACACGCACACATAGGGTGTTGGTTTGGTTCGCAGAGTGGCCTGGGGTGCAGTAACTTCCATGTATCTTATTCTCGTGTTGCCCAGGTGGAGGAGGGCAGCGTGGCAGCGGCGGTCCGTCTTCGGGCCGGTGATGAGATGGTGAGCGTGAACGCGGTTCCCCTCAGCGGCTCTCGGCAGGAGGCCATATGCCTGGTGAAGAGCTCCCACAAGACCCTGACCATGGTGGTCCGAAGGTACCGCAACAGCAAAAACACCATCACAGATACTTCTTTACATCCCACGAGCTGAAGTTTTTGCTATTTTATTGGGCTGAGTAGCAGCCAGCCAGTCAGCATAAGGTCAGAGGTCAAAGCCACAGCACCCTGACAATAGATGAACCTGAGTCTGAGAGGAAGTGAAAAAAAGAAAATGCAGACAGGGGTCGCATGTTGTCTCCTGAAAATGCTAAAACCCTGCAGTGTTTCTTCTACAAACGTGAGCCTCTGTGATCAAGAGGAAGGTCGGCTGAAGCAGACCCAGCCTGACAGCCTCTTACGTTGGCCTCTCGCTGCTTGTTTGCTCCTGAGGCTTAAACAAAAGCCGGCATTGTGGAGGCGGCAGAGCTCCGGCCAGCGCTGTTATTTCAGAGCGCAGATAACGACTTGTAAATTAGACAGAGAGGACTTACCCCCCTCCCCCGTCAAACTGGCGTGACGGGGGAGATGGTAAGATACCAGCGCACCCTGCAGGTCAGCTCCTCGTGCAGATCAATGACAGCTTTCCTCTCGAAGTAAAATTTATTTTGTCTGACTTTTGAAAACTCTGTAAATGTTCTTAACAGTAAAATGCAAATGTGATCTAAGTGTCTCTTTTTCCACCTCCTTAGCACAAACGATTTACTGTGTGGTGGTCAGTAAGCAGCCTGCAGGATAAGTGCTAATTAACTGACTAATAAAATACTGGTATTTTCCTTCATTAAAACAGTTTGTATCACACAGTGGGTCATATTATTAGTCAGATTATTTTAAGGCAAAGGGCAAAACCACAAAGACCAAATGAGTATCTTCTTCTTTCGGCTGCTCCTTACAGGGGTCGCCACAGCGGATCATCTGCCTCCATCTCACCCTATCCCAGCATCCTCCTCTGTCACGCCAAATCTCTGCATGTCCTGCTTCACTACATCCACGGATCTTCTCTGTGCTCTTCCTCTTTTCCTCCTTCCTGGAAACTCCATATTCAGCATCCTTCGTCCAGTATATCCACTGTCCCTCCTCTGCACGTGTCTGAACCATCTCAGTCTTGTCTCTCTCTAACTTTGTCTCCGATCTGCTCATCCTGAGCTGTCCCTCTGATGGACTCATTTCTAATCCCGTCCATTCTGATCACTCCCATCGAAAATCTTCAAATCAGCCTCCTGGTATTTTTTCTTCAAACCGTACATCACAGCAGGCTCTCACTACCATCTTGTAAACCTTCCCTTTCACTCTTGCTGCTCTCCTTCTTGTATTTACTCAGGCTAAATCTGTTTCATGATCTGAAACATGTAAGTGGGACAAATGTGCAAAAAAAAAACCAAACTTTTTCACAGCACTGTAAGTCTGTGTTTTATTATCTGTCCTCATTAGAAGAACCTCAGAAATTGCTTCTTAAACCCTTTTTTAATGCATGTGTCACGATGTCCCGTCCTGTCAGAAGTACATGCTTGTCTCCTTGCTTGCAAATGGCAACAGAGTCTTAGAGCTTGAATCCAATTACTCCCTGCAAAGCCGCAGCGTGGGCCCGGTTTTGCAAGGTGGGTTGAGTCAACAGGAGGGAAAGGTGGGCTGGTGGTGTTTCAACAAGGAGCTGACGGGAGGACTTTTCATCTGAGTGGGTTTAGAGCGCAAACGGCGGGCTCAGAACAACGAGGGGACTTCTAAAGCTCGCTCTGAGACTTTGGCGCGTCACCATGGGAGCTCCTTCAGTGCAGGCGTCCTCCCCTGTTTGCAGGAAGAGTGGTACAGTCCGTGTTGCCTAGGTGAGTTGACACTGCTTAGTGGGATAGGCCGTATCAGCAGAGCCCATTGTTTTCAGGGGCTTTGGCTACTCAGGCAGAGTGGGCCCTCCTATCTCTGTATGTTTCCACTCTCTGGACATGTTTGTCTTTTAGAAGATAAAGAGAAGATCTCCACTCCCAGGTACTTCCTCTTTTCCTCCCTCTGTGTCCGTCTTTTTGCTTCATCATCTCCTCTGATTCAATCAGCTGGTTTCCTCTCAAGTGGGATTAAATCAGGAAGCGGTGAATAAGTTTGAGATAACGGCAGCTTTTCTCTGCCTAGGTGATATATAAAGGTTGAGAGGCAGTGGCACATTTTCCCAAAGTCTGCCAAACTACTCGAAGGGAATTTCTTTTTCTATTTTCCTTCATTTCCTGAAGCTTCACATTGAGATGGAAAGGAGGTGGATGGCATTAATGCAGGTAAACCGTGTCTGTGTGTGTGACTGAGTCTTAGCGTTAGCAGATATGCCTGGTGTGGATTTAAAAGGCAGGTTATGTGTGTGGAGTCTTAAACCTGTTGCTCTCTGACTGTCATGTTCACGCGGATGGACGTTTATCGGCAGCATTTTAGAGGTTTTAAAAGAGAGACTCACACGTGAACCTCAGTTACAGCAGCAATAAGGAGGTGTGGTAGTCATCCCCATCCCCTGACATTTATGCAGTTCAAAGTTTAACTAATGTGGCGTTTTAAAGGGTAATGTTTAGCTTTAAATGTTGGCTGTCCTTAGATTTGTGTCTGTTACACATTTCCAGGATTTTTAAAGCTGCACTTCCATAAAAATGCCCCAAAATAGAGAGAAATCATTGAAGTTGCCAGTAATTGTTTCTTAGTTTTCCTTTGCTGCTGGAAACAAGTTGTACATAAATTTTTAGGAGACTGGTTTGCAGCTTAACACCTGAAGTAATCACAGTTTAATGAAAGCCTTTGAAATGAATGGATCTTTGTTCATGACATGGTGCAATTCTTTCTTAAAAGGTATGTTTATGTAATCCTAATTAATCTTCTCAGGTACAGCTTGTTCAGTTTAAACCACATCAACATCAACATCAACATCCATCCATCCATCCACCCATCCACCCACCCATCCATCCATCCATCCATCCATCCATCCAAGTGAGCACAGGATCAAAGTCCTGGATACAAACGTGCATCTGTATTTATATCACACGCAGAGCGATAATAAAAGCAACAAATATGAAGAATTCGAAATACCACAAAACCTCGTTCTAAACTCCCAGAACTGACGAAGCCTTTCAGACGGGAGGTGAAACGTTTCTAAGAAACTTAACGGAGTCCGAGCTATAGAGATGTTCCAGATGTTGGACGTCCTTGAACAGAGTTTTTGTACTTTTCTCAGCGCTGCATTGGATTCTTCTTCTCTCCTCTTTTTGTTTTTTATTTCTTTGTTTTCTGGGTATTGGGGGGGGGGGGTGACACACCGATAAGCCCAGCTGTGATGACACTGGCACTTTCTTTTGTGTGGGTGGCGCTCAGAGCTCAGCGGGGCCGAGATCGGCCCCCACAGAGGGCCGCTTGTTTGGGTTCCACCGCCAGCGAGCTGGTGAATCAGCAACATGTGTCATCACCGAGCTGGAGGTGAAAGGGCGAGGGAGTGATAGAGGAACTGGCCAGAGAGGGGGACTGGTGATGTAATACAGTGGATAAATAATTTCTTGCATATGTCAATATCCTACTGTGGGCCAGCTCATTACTTACTAGGACAAAAAACTGACGCTTCTGGGTTTGAAACAGTGATCAGAAGTTCACAAGTTATTTTAGATTTTCTCCACACAGGGACAAACGTATAAATACAGGCTCAAATATAAACTTAAATCTTTTATTAAGTGGTGCTGAAGGCTCTCTAATGTTTTTTAACTTGACAAGGCCGAGGCCTGTTAAGTTCTCCTTAGTGATCATGATTGACACAACTGGCAGTTTGTCGTTGCAGGAGGAACATGTTTGATATGTGCAAATTTCCAAGCTGTGCCTCACTAAAACCACCGAATGAAGCCCGGCTGTGAAGTTACAGCGCAGTGCAAACTGTGCGTCACATGAACTTGCATGCATTCAGGTGTTGATGCAGAAAATGTATAAATGCTTTCATGCTTGATTCTAACCTGCAGCCGAGTGTGTTTTACACTTGCTGGGATTGCAGCTTGATCAATACTCGTTCAGTCAATAAAATTATTATTATTATTCACTTTGATCTGCCGACAACCTTTATTAGACCGTGGGATGGTAACATTTAATGTTTAAATGGATCCAGTGTAAAGTTTCAGCGCTCTAATGTGCAGCCGTCAGCACACTCAGCGATAAAATAATTCACTTGAATTAAAATCTTTATAAAATCTCAAAATTTGTGATTTCTGCAGCGTTAATTTCATATTATTTGAAATGGTGTTGCATTTTACTGTTATATTTTCATGTTCTTTATAGATTTTTAAACAATTTTTTGATCATCATCCAATAACGTCTCTGATCGGAGTAGGCGGCACTCGCGTGGATCACTTTGTGCTTAACAGAGAAACCGTCGCTGTGATGCTCGTCACCTCTGACCGAGAGTTCAGGTTTTGCTGAGTCAGCTAAAGCAAAGGAAGCCTGGCTATGCTGAACTTTGTTTACTTTTGTCTCATTATAATAATTGGCCCCAGTGTTGGTAATGTGGGCTGTGAAAGTGAAGTGCCCTATTGTTTACAAGGTTAGAGCAACGTTACTGTAAAGAAGTTTGCCTCTCTCATTTTAAAGCACCCAAATAAAACTTTCATTTACAGTTTTGGGTGAATTTGATGGGTGAGTCGAACGGGAACGTCCCTTCACGTGATTTGTATTTGAACTGCTGCAGAGCTCGCAGCCTCTCCTCCCGCCCGGTGGAGGAGTTATCTCAGGGTGAAGTAGTCCACTCGGCGTCTGCCCCCTCAGTCTGACATTTGCTGGTATCTCTCAAAACAGATGTGGACCTGGGCCAAACATTCCTGTCTGTGCAGTGTTTGCTGAGAAGGACACTGAAGTAGATGGTCAGCAAGGGGAGAAAAAAAAAAAGGGGGGGGCCGTGGGGAAAATGGAAACGTGATGGAATGAAGCGCCAACTGAGTGCGACGTATCGGGCCGATAACAGGACAAATAAAGAGGCAAATATTTAACCGCTTTTCAAGTCTTTCACAGAAAATGTGTTAGTTTGGAGGTTAAAACCAGAGAATGTTTATAAAAGATAGCGGTCACCCACTGGCCAACTTTAGCTTTATGACCACCATGTTTTTTTTGTTGTGTGGGGGGGTGGGGGTTTTGTGTTTGTTTGTTTTGAGCCAGAAGTGATCAGATTTGAATGGCAATGCTGTGAACATGTTAATTTCTGGTGTAAAGTTGGAGATTCTAGTGTGGGGATTGATTCCTTTTTATAGTCAGCCTCAAGTGGCCACTAGAGGAACTGCAGTTTCTGGCACTTCCGCTCTGAAGTTCACCTCTTGGTTAAAATGTAGATTAGATGAGGTTTAGTGGCATGTTTGTAAAGCACAAATATATCTGTAACAAACTTGTCGTCCAGTAGTTTTGGCCACCAAAAAGTTAGCGTCACATTTCACGACCTGACCGCGCTCACTCTGTGTTAATTTACTTTCCCAGCAGCCTCAGCGGCTCTGTGCAGAGGCAGCTGCTCACAGACCAAACATTAGATTACAGCAAGGACGCCGGACAGGACAATAACTCCTCCCCCCCCATCTCAAATCCCCCCCTTTATAATCCTCAAGGAAATCTCCCAAGAGGGTGTGTGTGTGTGTGTGTGTGTGTGTGTGTGTGTGTGTGTGTGTGTGTGTGTGTGTGTATGTGTGCGCGTTCAGACTGGGAGCAGGAGGAGGAGGCAGTAGTAGCTCTTGAGTCATGGAGTTGTCAGATTCCTCAGGGTGCTCGTCTCCGTCTGGCTGGTGGGAGTAGTCATGTTTAAGTGCGTCCTTTTTTTTTGGCCTGAAGTGTTTTTTTCAAAAGCTGTGGAGAAATGGAGGGAAAGTGTGCTTTTTGAACTAAAACTATCAGCTTACACACACACACACACAACCTGTTTCACATAGCTGGTAAGTTACCATGTTTTACTCCTTCTGTAATATCATTATTTGTTTATTAAATGTAGTCCTAGTGTCTGCAAAGAAAACTGTGTCAGGCAGATCTGAAGACTCGCTGTTGTCTGTATTGGGTGTATTTTAGACACATATTAGCCCCCTGTTTCCACACATACCTGGGTATTTTACTTTCTTCTTTTATATTTAGGCCGTTGAAAACTGACCTGCAAAAAATCCCTCGAGGGTACATAAACTTTTGGAAACAGTGACACAGATATCTGTGTTTGCTTCCTGATGCCGTCACTCTGTGTCCTTCCCTGGCTCTAACTAAGCAACCAACCGTCTCTCTGTATGTCATATGATAACGCAGAGATTATTGCTGTGACTCGTGGAAACGCTGCTCGTATTTCCGTCAGGACCACATTTGCTTTGGTTCTGAAAGGGAGGTGGTTGTGGAGAGAGGACCCGGGGTGCAAAGGCAGGCAGAGGAGTAGAGTTGGTATTAAATTAGTGGTAGGGACAATTTTGAGCAATCAGAAGAGTGGTAAGGATGTGTACCGACCATCTTGTGCCACAAATGATGCCCATAGTGGGTTGCAAAGCAGCTTGCAGGGACAACAGCAACAGATTTCAGGCTGAAGCAACTTAAAACTATGAGATTTACCAACAGAATACATAGAAGGGTTTCAGCTGAGCCATAAGCAGATGTGGACTGTCACTGAGATCAGCTAATGTGCCCTTCACTCTATGATAAAGATAAATATAAATTTCCAAGTTAAAGGCAGCTGCATCAGAGCCAAAGCAGCACCGGTTAAAATAAATTTATTTAATCATAAAACTTTTAAAAACAATAGAGAAAAGTGTAAAAAAAAAAAAAAATCTTGGTAGAGTCAATATTCATATCTTTACAGATGTTGAGAAGACATTTTTCCTTAATATGAGCTCTCCTTCCAGATCCTTCCGCTTTCCTTTCATTGTGCTTCGCGAGAGCTTCTTGATGACGGCTGAACTCGCTGCCATCTGGGTCAGCCGCGTTTCATTTTCACGTTTAGTTCTTCCTGAATGAACGCGGTGCGGCTCGTGTTTCCTGGGAGCAACCGGTGGGATATCTGTGACAGAGCAGTTGTGTGGCCTGACAATAGACCCTCAGCGCCTCAGGAACAGGAACATTTCCATTTCCATTGTGCAGCAGCTTGTTTGGAGCCAATGCAACTCTCACTTTTTGTGTTGCATTGTGGGGAGGGAGTGAGGGCTTTTAAGTGTTGGTGATTAAACACAGATAGTCACAAAAAAAACTATTCTGCAAATTAGCCGCCATGACATTAAAAAAAAGGGTTATTTGGAGCATACAGGAGACGAGGAGCTGGTCTTTGGTTTATAACCAGAGGGAAGTGGGATGCAGTCTCTGGAAATGGACAACAAATGGACAAATGAAGAGAAAAGATGTGTACTAAATACAGCTGGTGAGTGATTATTAACAACACACCAGCGTCTATAAAGAAGCCAGAGTCAGGTGAAATATGGCTAGAGAGGATTTATTCCATCACAGCGACTTGGAGGCACTCCAGACTCGTGGAAGATGGCCAGTATCGATGTCCAGCTTGAAGCGAGGGTACGTCAGGGAGGGGAAATACCTCCCTGCATTCCTTTGCTGAAAGAATGCGGCCTCTCCATTGCAGCATGGCAGGGTTAATGTTTTGTTCAGGGCAGGTAAAGTCTAATCTGGTCGAGATATTTCACCCTGGGACAGCTCTGATAATGGCGTCCTCAAATTAACAGCGCTGGGAAATATTAAAGGACAACTCAATTCAATCTCAAACGTCATCGTTCAACTTCTCAAATAGTCTATATATATGTCTATATATGTGTGTATATAAAAGACAGACTTAGCCTTAAGCCTGCCAGCAGGGGGTCAACTCAGGAGGACCCAAATGTAAAATCTAAAAGTGAACCATCTTCTTATAGTCTGAGGTTCAAACACATTTGGCAAAAAAACAAATAAACAACAAACAGGTTGATATTATCTGCCAGGAAGCAGGAAATTTTATTTTATTTTGATTTTCCAAATCACATTGTCTATTTTGAAATTGTCCTAGGCCCCTTACACGTGACATCATATTGCTTAAGAGCTGTCCACCATATTGGATGTGATACAACCGTTGGTTGTTAGGGAAAAGTGTTTATTCCCCAGCTGGTTGGCGAGGGGTTCTTGGAGGTTGCTGGCTGTCACTGGGTGAAATTTGTTGCAAAGAAGGTGCTGCACCCAAAACGTCCTAGTGATTGCTTCGGTTGCCGGCAGATTGCCACGATTGCCTGTAATTTTTCATGTTTGTCTGCACTCGCTAACTACTAGCTGAGCAGTAGTACAACTTGAAAAGATTTTACCTCTAAAAACCCAAGATTTTGACCAACAAGTCTCCCTACTGCTCTCTTTTTATATCGTGGGCCACCAGCAGCCTATTTTGGCCTTAAGTGAGTTGGACCAGTGAAACTCGCCTTTCTGCCACTGTAAAGATGTTTATTGACACATTTAATCCCGAGATATCTTAATAGAAGAATAAGCAGTACAATTTCAACTCCTCAGTTTTTCTACATATATATATTATATCCATTTATATGATATATAAATGGTGCTGTAGCAAAGAAAGAAATCTGTCAGCAAGACTTAAATTGTTAGAAGTAAATGTGTAAAATTACAGAAGATGATTTGGTAGTTTATTACCCAGATTGTCCTGTAATTATAAAACAACGTTTTTGTTAATTCATAGAAAATGCCACACGACCACCATCAAAAAACACCCATAAACCTCTATAGTAGTGAAAAAACAGGAACTTTCTGTCACTTAATTGTGTATCTATTACTTAATTACTTTGTTGTAGTTTGAATGGCCGTGACAGAGGCCTTTATTAGTAAGAAGAGCTGGAAAAGTTATGAAAATACACTTAAAAGTGCAAAATTTAAGCCTTCCTTCACCTTTTCCAAAGCTGTCCGTTGGGCCGGTCTGGAATCTTTTCCGGGCCAATTCTAGACCCTGGGACTTATGTTTGACACCCCTGTGAAACTTGCAGTGAATGAGCACCGAGCATTGTGCTCAAAGTCAAGGTCACAATTGTTGTTTTACGAGCAGTAATATGATCTGTGAATGACTGTGTGCTAGATGAGCTACAGCGTCATTGACTGGTGCTATAGGTGCTATATAACCAAAATTATTCTTATATGCTGGAGCGAGTAATTAGCTGGCTGGAAACAGGTGTGACAGAATAATAGGAACATACAAGAACCATCCATCCATGCATCATTTTCTTCCGCTTATCCAATTCAGGGTACGTATGCGAACCAATGGTTACAGAATCAAACAGGATATAACTTCAGCCTAAACGTAACTATCCAAAACCATGCTAATATGGGAAAACTGTCCTAGGCTCCGTCACTCTGTGACATCTGTAAATGCTTTTCTGATGACTTCATGAGCTCAATTGCTCGTTTCAGATTTTACTGAAAAAAAAAGTGAGGTTTATTTTGTAAATTATGGTTCAAAAAGGATTCTTCAGGGTCCATACGGGAGAAAACGCATGCAGGCATTTTTTTCTAACCTTTGGCTTTTCCTCCTCCTTTTCCTGCTTCTCTGCTTCACCCGCCGCCCAACAGGGTTAAAATGGTAGATGTTGTGTCGCCACGCACAATGCCGTCAGAATCTGAGGTGCATGTGGCGAGGAGCTTTCTCACCAAGATTTTGCGAAGCTCCATGAGGTACCGTCCAGTTAGCTCGTGTCTGGCTGTGTTTGCTGGTAGTTTTTGGTGGAGCTACGTGGTGTCAGATCATTGAGTTTTGTGCTTTGTGTTCCTTTGTAGTATTTTTCCCTGTATGGTTCAGTCTGTTCAGTCCACATATCTTTAGTTCTGTGACGTTTACCACCATTGTGAGATTTGTCATATTTACATGTGCAGCACATTAATGTGACTTGCTGCATTCTTTGAGGGTTTTTTTTTTCTGGTTTAACATGTTGTGGAAAAATTAATCTGTGTGATCCTTTTCAACATGCTCTCCAGGAAGAACCGCTTCAAGGGGTACGTGCAAGTTTGGTGTGAGCAAAATGAAACTGTAAAGCTGTCAGTCTAGCTTTGTGGGGTTCTCACCAAGGTGCTGATGATTAATGAAACAGAGTTTGCAGATAAAGGAAACGGCAGAGGAATGAAAAACACAAACAAAGCTGTTTATTTTAGTATTTTTAGTCACTAAAATAGCTTGGTCACTCGGGCATCAGAGCAGTAAAGTATGTATGGTGCTGTGAGATTAGAGTCTGTGGATGACTTTAGCCATCAAAAAGTCTCTTTGAAAGAGGAACTTGTTCAAAAGATAAGCAAAAAGTAAGCAAAATGCTGCCAGGTCACGAGTCTGCCACAACTATACTGTGTATACTTAAGATGTAAGAATTAAGTTTTTTTTTTACTTTAATCCTTGCACCTCTGTGGACTTAGAGTAATACAAATATTTACACTATTTAAAGCACTTTATCATCCTGAAGTGATTGAATGTGTAGTGATATTGGGGAGGAGATGGATAGTGGACGGATAAGGAAATGTTTAAGTGTAGATCTGTGATATCCTACCACCTGTCTCCTGTGAGAGAGTTTGAGAAAATGCTCAAGAAAGCGTTTGCTGCCCCTCTGCTTTGCAGGAAGAATGACCCAGGCTCGCGGCCCCATTCCTGGCACGCCTCCAAGCTGACAGAGGAGGAGCCTCCCGAGAGAGAGGCCATCACAGCCCCAGTCTGGCAGCCAAAGCATGAAGCAAGGTGAGCATTTTGGGTTTATCTTGACTTCATTAGACAGATCACCAAATTCAAACATTCTTTTTTTTCTGATCATGCCCTTCAGGCCCAAAGAGTCATCCACTCAAGGAGACCAGACCATCCAGCATCGGTTAACCAGTCAGTTCAGCTCAGCGACCAACATGGAGAGACTCGAGCGTCACTACCCACCAGACCGTCTTTCCCCAAATAAATACACCAGCAGTGCTGAGCCACACTGTGGACCAGGAGGCAAGAGGGACTCTGGGTTCAGCTGTTTCTCGAGTGGCTCCAGCCCCCCTATTCATGACCTTAGTGCAACTAGTAGAAAGGGAACCAGCACGGAAAGCATCTTCTTTAAGGGCCTTCAGAGTGAAGGACCTCAGCAGACTGAGCGGCCCAGGTACCTGCAGCCAACACTGGGGAATGGAGGCTGGAAGGAGCAGCCGGCATGTCGGGTTTCCATTGCAGGGAGACCCAACGTAGGCCCAGTGTGGCAGGTACCAGACAGGAAAAAGTCTCAGTCTCCTCCTCCACCTCCTCCTCCCCTGCGTAGTGACAGCTTTGCAGCCACAAAGGTGTTCCCTTACTCTGAAGGTCCAGCAAAGGGCCACGGGAAGTCATTTGAAAATCTGATAGAAAGTAACCACCACAATGGCCTCAGATCCCACCCGGAGAAAACCTCAGAGACCAGACATAGCTTCAACCCAATGCCCACCAAAGACTTCCTCCACCCAAACACACCAGCTGATTACAACCACAACCAGCTCAACCCCAACAAACATTTCTCCTTATCTAGCAGTGACGTCAGACAGTCTCATTACACCCAACTACCTGCCCACCAGAGGCAGTTCAGCGATGAAAGTCCCTTCTACTTCCTGCAGACTGGAAAGGCTCCTCCCACCAAGACTCAAAGTGTAGGAAGCTATTATCGCAGTCTCCAGGATCTGCCCACAAATGCTTTCACCCGAAAACAGCACTCCACAGCATCCATGGCGAACACTGCAGCAAACCCAACCATGGGGAGTGGGGGGCACAAGAGATACTACAGTCTGGCAAGTAAGCATTCGGTCCAGACTGCAGAGTACAAGGCCAGGCAGGGCAAAACTGAAAACCGGGTGACAGAAACAGAGAAACACCACCGGGTGAACCTCAATGAAGCAGGCTTCCCAAGTTCCTTGAAGACTAACACTAAGGCAAAATACACTCTTCCTCAGTTCCAGATGCCTTACGGTGAAAATAAGGAATGTCACAGCCATTCCCGTTTTGGGAATGGTCTTTACTACAACCACCAGACCTCTGAACTTTTTCTTCGAACCCCAGAGGATGCTGCAAAGAGAGGCGAAGGCCACTCTAATGACATGAAAAGACACTTTCCAGCACATCATGTCAATGATCACAAGGCTAATATTCCAAGACACCAGGACCTGTGGGTGCCTCAAGAAGACCAACGAATTACCGCCCTGAAAACTCCACTCCTCCACTCCCTGACTCAAGAGAGCAGGAGCCTGGCAGCAACGACGACAGGTGTCCTAGCTACCCAGGATTCCAGTGATACTATGACTGTCAGCAGTGGAAAAGCAAATCGCCGCAGTGACCGCTATGCCACCACCCTCCGGAAAGAGATCCAGCAGAAGCGAGCCCAGCTGCAAAAGAGCCGCAGCGCTGCAACTCTGACTGGTGATGCAAAGGATGAGGATGCAGAGGAGTGGAGATCCGTGGACGCTTCTACATCTTCTGGTGTTTCCTACTCAAATACTTACAAGGACCACCTGAAAGAGGCACAGGCCAGGGTCCTCCAGGCCACTTCCTTCCAGAGACGAGACCTAGAGCCCCAGGGACCAGAAGCCTCAATACTTAAAACCTCCAATGGACGCATTAGAGGACGTAAGCGATGTCAGCTGGCAAAGAGGACACACTCTTTTTCAGAGCCTGACAAAATGGACAAAGTGGGAGTGGAAGTAGAATCCCAAACAGGCTCATTTGGGGAGCGGAGGAAGTTCTTTGAGGCCAAACCAGCCTTTTCCAGACCTGTGCTGAAGTCAAGTCAGGGTGCAAATTTGAACACGGACCTGGATGAGTCAGGCAAGCCCAAAGAGGGAGCTCCCTCTATAGGGTCTGTGGAGGCGCACCCATCCACGGACCCCAACCACCTCAGCCCTGGCCATAAGGTCTTATTGGAGCAGCAGAGGCTTGGAACGTTTGCTGAGTATCAGGCCACGTGGAGCAAGCAGAAGAAGTCATCGGAAGCCAAGACACAAGGGCGGTATCACTCAGCGGAGAACATCTTAGATGCTGGTGCAGAGGAGAAGGCCATCTGCATCCACGAGAGATCCAGATCTTCTCCTTCAGCAGACTTCTATACACAGGTGACCAGGCTTAATAGGGTTTTTATATTCTACATTCCTGAATGAGTACAAAAGTCAGTTGGAAGGTAACCTTTAGGTTTAAGGCATATGCAACTTTAACATAGTTGGTTGTTGAAAGTTTAGGCAACTAAAACGTCCTGTTTAAGACCAGGAAAAACACTGAGTCAGTTAAAAGAAACCCCTGTTACACCTCTCAACAACCTTAAAGGGTCTGCGAGCAAACCACCAAAACTTCTGTTTGCTGTTAATGGAACACTAAACCTCAGCTTTCTATTGCAGAATATTCCTTCTCCTTGGAGAGACACTCAGGCCCAACAGAGCAGTTTAACCACCAGGTAATATTAACTTTGAGTTTGTTTGTACTAGATTGTACATATGGCATTGGTATGTTGTATATTATATGTCGATGTTGTTGTTTTTAGCTGGAAGCAACCATATTTGGCTGTTACTAGCTTAGTTAGCAAACTGCATGGAGTGACTGTTTAGGTGCATCACACAGACTGCATCCATGAGAGGTCCAGTACTGAGCATAAGTCTTGAGCCAGCCCTCATTTCTTTATATGTTGCTAGGAAAATGGGAAATAGGTGCAGCGATTTATTGAAACATATGCAAACATACGTGGAAATGCAGTATATAAGGCAAAAAAAAAAAAAAAGAGTTTGCACATTTCTAACAAGCTTGAAAGTCAATATTTGGTGTGACCGTCTTTATTCTTCAACACAGCCTGAACTGAAAATGTAAAGACATGAGGGCTGGCTCAAGATGTTTGCACAGTATTGTATACTCCCTCTATGTTCACCAACACGTATATGTGCTCAGAGGAATGCTCTTCAGTTACACTGAGATATCTGGCAAGATCTCCAAAATCTCTGTTTGGTTTCATATAAATGTGGAATCTATCCAGTCTGTGATATTTCAGAGCAGAAAGAGCAACTCTGTTTCTCCTTCCTCCTGAGCTGAAGTGATCGTTTTCAGTCACACTAGATCCTTTTTTTCCCCCCCTAACTTTATCTTCTGCTATTGGAGCTCATGTTCAGGTGAACAGAATCTCCTCGGACTCCAGTCGTCAACTACACCCACATTTACAAACGTACCTGAGCAGCTACTGGTCGTTTACAGTGGGTGGAGAGTGTATCAGTTTATCTGTAAGCTGCTGTTGACAAAGAACACTTATCTGCTGTGTACGTGATCAGTAATCCTCAGCATTGGCTCCTTTTGTTGATGTGCTGCCTGGTGCGCAAGGTGAGACATAGACACCTTTTAGAAAAAAGGAAATTCAGCCTCATCGTTCAGCATAACTTTAACTCAGACATGTAAGTTAAAGTGATGCTCAATTTCTTTTTTCTGCTGTTACACTATGCATTTTTTTCCTTGTGTTGTATTTGATTTTTTCACATTTATTTATTTATTTACATATATAATAAATTCAAGTCTCTACTTCAGTGAGTCAATATAGCGAGTTAATATCACCCTAATCTTCCAAACTAGATACTGTTAAACCATTAAAATGCATCTACAAATATAAGAAGTGCACAATTTATTCTCACAACATATACCTCAGGGCTCTTTTTAAGCGATGAGTTGTAGGATGCTGGTTTCTGATTATGAAAGAGGGGAACAGGTTTTGAAGGGGACAGTCATCTAAAAGCTTTACGGGTTAGCACCGGAACCCTGGAAACCTTTGAGCAGTGCCTAAAAGTAATGATTACAATAACAGTAATGCTAAAGCTGGCTATTTATACACTGCTCCTAACTGTGGACTAATCCAACCTCTGTGTTTGGTTTTCACTCTCGTGGCTCGGGTGGCCTGAACTTTAACAGGCTCGATCCAACCACACCTTTGAACGTACAGCAGGTAAACAGGTTCTGCCACCTCCTCCTCCAGCTTTTTCTGGGGGGCTCAGCTGTTTCTCAAACCAGCTGAGAGTCTCTGCAGGAGGCATGAACTTTGCGCACGGATTGTTCCATTATGAGATCAACCAAATTCTCAGATTTGGTCGATTTTATGTGGAGAATCAGCGGGCAACTTTAGTATATTTAATGAAGGTCTGATCTGTTTTCTGATGATTCACTGGAGAAAACTTCCAAAAGTGCATTTTGGTGAACTTTCGAGGCTCATCTCACTGTGTGGGACAGGTGGCTGCTCCACGAAATTTAGGTGGAATCCATTCGGTGATCATTAATTTGAAAAATGGGCTGTTTTAGGCAGATATCTAGCTGTCCAGATCACGACCTATAAATAGCAGAATGAACTGTGTTAAGCTCGGTTTTGTTTTGTTTTTTCGAGTTGTTTCTGAAACAGCTGGAGTTGTTTTTCTGCTCAGACATGTGGTTCAACCATCCAAAAAAAATAACTTCTGACTCATGTCGTTGCCCACTTTCTTCCCAGAACCGACACAAAAAACACACAGTACATATTTCAACATGACTGAAAGGTCTGAAATGAAAAGGCCAGAATCATCTTGCTGGGAGATGAAATAAATGTGTGTGTTTTTAGGCTGTGTGAGGTTTAATGTTGCCCGGGTGCTGATGCTGAGGTTTGTCTTTATTTTGACCTGTAGAGGGAAGTCGGAGAGCAGGCAATATGAGCTTGGCCGCAGCCCACAGCTGATCGAGGGCCTCTCTCCAGGCCTCCCTGACCACAGGACAAAGCCCGAAGCTGCCATTCCCGCCCACACCACGCTCTCCTCTGGCCCTCGCAGCCTCAGCCCCATCCCTGCCTCCGAGCACCCAGCCCAGCTGCCGCAAACCCAGAGCCTTCTGCCGCCACCCAGGCTCCATTTAGGCCCAGAAACCACATCCTCCTCCCAGGAATTCCTCGCTGGCGCCCAGGCAGATCCGGCAGCAGTCCACTCTCTGTCCAGCTCTGTCTCTGACACCCAGCACAATGCTGCTGCCGCTGGCACCGCCGCTGCTGCTCAGGTCTACCCCGCTGGCCCCGCCTCGGCCATTGCCCCTCGCCTCAGAGAGATGTCCTGTGCAGACGTGAGCAAAGGAGCTGAAGAAAATGAGGAG
The DNA here is from genome assembly GCA_034780415.1 of Cichlasoma orientale. NCBI lineage: Eukaryota > Metazoa > Chordata > Actinopteri > Cichliformes > Cichlidae > Cichlasoma > Cichlasoma orientale. Next base: position 612,417 of record JAVDPK010003083.1, on the reverse strand, counting down.
AAGCAGCAGCCGGCACCACCTTCTCCTTCCTCATCCCCACTCTCCTCCTCCTCTTCCTGCAAAGCTCCTCTGTCTCTTCCCGGGATCGATCGAGCGCGGTCTCCTTCGCCACAGTTTGCGCCGCTGAGGCTGACCGACAAACCGCCCGCCGTGTCCGTGCAGGATGACTCACTGCTCAGGTAAGCAGCTTAACCTGAGAGCTAAAGGCCTCCTCTCTGCCCACTTGTTACGTAAAGCTTCTCCTTCCCTGTTCCCAGAGAAGAGGCTTTGAGGAGCAGCTTTAGGTAAACAAGTCCAGGAGGGAACGTGAGATTTAAAACAGAACAACAGCGCACAAACAAAACACAGATCGAGGCAGTGATGTAGCTGCTCCGCCAGCGGCCGTAGATGCAGAAAGCGCTCACAGAGTCCAATCAAACCCGACACTGTAATTTTCTTAAAGCCACACGGCGGCTGTGACCTTTGATCTCTTCTGAAGTGCAGCTGAGCAATTCTTCCTTCAATTAGAAACTTGCTCTATATAAATCTCCTGTCTCATGTTTCGTCCTCTTTGACTCAGTTGGAGTTTAATATCATTTGTTCTCATCCATCCTATTTAAAAAAAAATGCCTATTTTAATGTGAAATGTTACCTATTCAAATCACAGCTTTTACCAACCAATTTATTCTAAATGTTAACGTGTTAAAATGTTGTAATTATCTGCACCTTTTTAAATATGCTGATAATGATTTAAATGGTATATTCCCCACATTATGCACTAACTTGTCCTAAAGTCCAAGACTAATTTTCAGTCATGCATCTTTAAATTTTCCAGCTTTGATCCTGGTGTGATTCTTTTCCAGGTTGGAAAGCGAATCAAAGCGCCCTGCAGTGATGGACATGAGCGGTCAGGTGAGGAAAGTCCCCGTGAGGATCATCCACGCTGTGAGTAGCTCAGAGCGCCAGGGCCGGGCCTACTTGCCTCAGAGCAGTGAGACCTGCAGCGTCACAGAGCCACCGCCTCACATCCCCTCCCTGGCTGCCGCGGAGCACCCGTCCTCATCCCGGTTCAGCGCCTACAACCGCCAGGCTGCACAGGAGTCAGCCCCTGAGCCCAGCTCAGCTGGAGCCCAACACTCAGAGGAGGATGCAAAGAGAGAGGAGCTGGTAAGGGACATTATGGGTAAAGACAAGTCCCTAGTTGACATCCTGGATCAGAGTGGCAGGAAGACAACCATGGACCTGATGGAGGGGCTCTTCCCACCAGAGGAGCAGATCCTGGAGGGGGCCCAGCAGCGCAGGAGGACCTCAGCTGGATCCAGACTGCCCACGTCATCCCCCGAGAGCACAGAGAGGTGGGAAACTCAAGCAGTTCATGTTTAAAGACCTCAGCGGGTCAGACGTTACTCTTTGAAATGTGCCTTTTGTGATCGCAGTAACAGTAAGTGGACACAGAAGAGGCTGATTTTACACCTGAGATAACTGCTGAGCTGAGCTAAAATAGTGTGTTTCAGACAGAGGATGAACTGTCCCACTGTAAGATAAATAAGGATTGTTTCTAACTATGAATCATGCAAAGCTACTCTAGTAGAGTCCAGGTGTAAAAGTAAAGAGCTGGAGAATAATAGGTCCACTACAAGGCTGGTTTCCTACTTTCCAAACCATCCTGCCCTCTGGTGGACAAATGTTGCAGTTTCATATGTCGTCCACTTTCCTCAACATAATCGCCTTTAGAAGACAGAAACGTGGATCTCTTGACTGCTGCAGGCTACTTTTTAATGCTACTCGTGGTAATATTCCCAAAGCTATTCCTTATACTAATAACATTACACCTTCTTTATTTTTACAGATAAAAGCTGATAAAAAAAAAACAACCAATAGGAGCACAGAAATTACAAATTGTAACCACTTGATCTCATGATGATTAGCTTGTAACTCTTTGCTATCTGAGAATAACCTGAACTTGGGTTCAGGCATTTTTAAGTTGTTTACTAATAAACTTTTCAAGAACTTTTACTAAAATGCACGATTAGGTGTCAGCCTGTAGTTACTAACAAATGAAGGAGCTCCTCTAAGAAAACGAAAACATAGGCCGATGTCAATATGGTCGGGATCTTGTTGTTGTAGATAATATACATAAATGAACATAGATTTTCAACTGAAGATTCTGAGTACAAATACAGAATTTCCCCAAAACCTGCTAGTTCAGACTCTGTGTGTGCCTTTCAGAAGGGAGGAGGAGGAGGAGGTATCGGTATCAGCAGCAGCCTCACTGGTCCCCAGCTCCTCCTATTACAACACATCAGCTCCCAAAGCTGAGCTCCTCATCAAGATGAAGGACATGCAGGAGCAGTTGGAGGAGCAAGACTCAGAGGATGAGCTGGATGTTGATCTGGTCAGTAAAAAGGTAAAACGCACCCAGTTTACGTTTTATTGCGCGCGCTGTCCTGTAGACCTAAATCAGTGAAATTATTGTTTTTAAGCGTGTAATTCATTACCTCCAGCAAGAGCTGATCTCCAGCCTGGCGAGGAAGCTGGAGGTGCTACGCGAAGCGAGGCAGAGCTTGCAGGAGGACGTGGAGGACAACGAGGCTCTGGGGCGTGAAGTGGAGGCCACCGTGCAGCTCCTCTGTCAGCCCAACCAGCTCGACAAGTTCCGCATGTTCGTGGGCGACTTGGACAAGGTGGTGAGCCTGCTGCTGTCGCTGTCGGGGCGTCTCGCCCGGGTGGAGAATGCCCTCAACAGCCTGGAGGATGAGGCACCGCCAGAGGAGAAGGTAACCCCAGACAAATCAGCAGCTTCCCTCTGGTTTATGGCAGTTTACAGGAAGTTTTAGCTCATTGTTTAGCCCTTAATTTTATATCCTTCTTTATGTGCACTTCACAGCATATTTATTATTTGTCCTCTTGTCCTGCATATTGAGAGAATATCCCGCATACTTACTGGCTCTAGTTTATAAAACTGAGCAAAAAAGCTGAAGAAGCTGTGCTGATCTATTTATTGATCCCTACTGAAACCCTGTGATGATTTGCAGACAGAGCAGCAGCTGAAACCACAGTTAACAGTATGAACAGTAGCAGAGTGTTAACACTAACGCGAGGCAAACACAATCTTTGCCTTCCTTTTATGCTTATAAAAAATGGGAATTGCATTCAAATAACACACAATATACATCTACAATACTGTGCAAAACTCAGTGGCAACAGGTCTGACAAAGCGATGAATCCAAATTTGACATTTTTGGTTCAGATTATTGTCAGCACGTACAGAGGAGGTCAGCAGAGCAGTACAACAGTGAGTGTCTGCAGCCATCTGTAAAACATGGCAGAGGCTCTGTCACGGTTTGGGGCTGCATATCAGCCAATGGTGTCGGAGATCCTGTTAAAATTGATGCAGAAAATTACCATCAGATTTTGATCCACCATGCAATACCATCAGGAAAGCATCTGATTGTCCAACCAGATACTTACTCTGGATGGCATTACATTGGCCTGTAGTAACACTGAGGAATCTTGGAGTCCCCGAAAAGCCTTCAGCTGATCCAAAATGCTGCAGCTAGAGTACTGACAGGGACTAGAAAGAGAGAGCAGATTTCTCCCA
>JAVDPK010003083.1:593378-607527 GCA_034780415.1 Cichlasoma orientale | reverse complement strand
CTTTTGTATTTGTGTTGTGGCTTTTGTATTTGTGTTGCGGCTTTTGTATTTGACCTGACACCTCTGGGCCACCGTAGCCTCAGGAACCAAATCAGACACCAAGATTTGTCAATTAGACCTTTAACAGCTTAATGTGGACCAGTGCTGCTCATTTCCAGCTCCTTATTGTAATTTTTGGATCCTCCTAGGGTAGCTTTGCATGATTCACAGTTTAAAATTATCCTTTTTTTTTCTGGGTGCTGGTGCAGCCTGTTTTCTTCTGATTGGTTGCCCCTCATAAACAGCATGTCACTGTGACATCATTTAGAGCCAAGAGTAGAAAAAACTGTCCAAATTTGGAACAGTGAGCTTTTGACCGACAGGGACATACATCATTATTTAAAATTTTGGCCATGTTTAATATGAACATCCACCACTGGAACAGGAAACATATGGCAGAAAATCAGGAAAAACAGAACGGGTCCACTTTAAAAACCGATGGTTTCTTTGATGCCCAGTTTTTACTCATAAGGACTTGACAAGAACACGCACGTGTTGCCATTTGTAATTAATGAACTCATGACTGGGATGTTTGTCCACAACATACAGAGAGGGACAGGGAGGCAAGATCGCTCTCTGCTTCGGTCTGTTTTTTTTGTAATTTTTTGCTGCTTAACAGACTTTATTAAAGTGACGGTTTAAACCATCATTGCCTAGATTTGCAGTGATGTTCCTGAAGGTTTCTGTGGTCATAATGGGCTCTTAGTCTTGATTTTTCTCATTACCCAAACAGAGGTCGAAAAAAACTGCTGATTTTCTGTCAATCTTGTGCACCTTGTGTAGTCTCTGTCACCAGAAACCATAGACTGTATATAAAAGATGGATGGAGCCAACATGATGTCTCCCATTGGTTAGCGTTGGTTAGCTTAAGGCAGTTGCTAGCATGAAACTGGTTGCAAAAATGTATATGGCTTGTTTTCCAATAGACTCGTACACAACTGGAAGCAACCCCAGGTGGCCTTTTTAAAGAAAGCACTTCAATGGTGGCTTCACCTTCCATCTTTTATATACAGTCTATGCCAGGAACTCAAAGATGTTGCTTGTTTTGTTTGGGTTTTTTTCTTATTTTTGCAGCACTGCAGCGCCCCCTGTCAGTTTTGTGAGGTGAAGTGAACCAACTTTTAAAAAAAAAACCTATTAGTGTCCCAAAGACAAAATATTTATGACGTAATATTGCAGTAAGGGCAACGTTTAATACAAAAATATTTATACACTGAGTGTTATGTGCTAATAGTGCTAAAAGTAACAAGCATTTGATTTCTGCGGAGCTGCTCGCTGTTTGAAGCCTTTTTAAAATGTCATGAAGTTGAGCCTTTTTCTAGACACTTGTCAAGTTGACCGTTTAATAGGTAGAACTGCTACTGCATACGGATTGTGATATTTTAGTGATCCTTGTATGAAAGCTGCTTTTCTTTTGCACCTCAGAGAGACGAAGCTCCTAAAACCAAATGATGCTGTTACCTTGCTCGTCTCATCACCCTGCAGTGTTTTCAGTCCCTTCTAATGTTCGCGTTGCGATTGTGTTTTTTTTTTTTTTGTTTTGTTTTTGTTTTTTGAACTTGCTGAAAGTGGCTGGGTCACGTGTGTTTTTAAGTTTTCAAGTAATTTTTCCTAGTAATTTATTGTATAGCTGAAGAGAGAAGGGTTTTCCCTGTAATTACCCAGCAAACATTTCAACTTCGATTACCTGATGACTGAACATCTTTTCTCAACTTCTGGTTTTTGAAAAAAAGTGAAAATTGTGTAATTTTTCTCACGGCTTACTTTGTGTTGTCTAATACAATTTTTAAAAAGAATGAGTTTGAATGCAAGCGATCTGTTGAGGAAGAAAGTCTTCAATTACAAGCTGTTGCTTCCTTTTGTGCAGTGTTCTCTAAGACCAGATGTTACTTTTACATGTGATAAATATCTCATTTTAGAGTGAAGCTCTTTTTTTTATTTATTTGTGCCAGAATAAAGGGTGGATTTGATAATAACTAGACTACATTCTCATGAAACAGCGCTAATGTCACTCCTGCTGGGTTTTTTTTAATACAGGCTGATTTTTCTCCTCAGAGTAAAACGACTGAGACACAGCTGGTGTTTCTGCGGAGGCTGATATAAAAAGTTAGCACTTTACTCTCATACACTGCATACATGTTTATGTGAAGATGTGCCTACTGTAGCCTCACACCTCTGTGATCTCCACAGACTGTTGTACAGCCCACACTTCATGTCTGCACAAGGCAATAAAGTGATTACGCTGAGACCTGGTGACCACAGGTGTTGTTTGTCTTTTATATAGACATGAAGTCTTCCAGTTCCAGTGGTTTTATGAAGAGGCAGTCTAAAGCACTTGAAATATGGCAACTGGACTTCTTTTTAGTTTCACGTCTCATCCAAGAGGCTTCTGCAACCTAAAAACTCATGGAGACATGGCTTGAGATGTGAATGGCAGTTAAATTGCCTGGGAAGAGGTTTCAGGCCTGTGTCATAGGTGGATGATAGTTGGTGTTGTACAGCTCGCCGTATCTGTTCAATGATGGTCATTTGTGGTGGACATAGATGGCCTCCTTTACTCCTCTCTCAAAGCCCTCATCACTGCATGGCACTGGTATAAATCTGAAAAATATCAAAATTCAACTGCTTAGTAGGTCAATGGCCATGTAAAATAGGGAAAATCTAAATTAAAACCACTGGACTTAACTATAATCGTGGTGATCAGTTAAATAAAATAATTTAAATATAAAAAAATACCTTAAACTTTGCCCTACTGCCAGCAAATCTAGGTAAACAGGCATCTTTTAGCATTTACATTATACTGTATTATGTTAATGAGTAATGGCATCTGTGCACTCCTGAGTACAGCAGAAGCAGCCGACTCACTTAAAGCAACATTCTGTTTTAAAGCAGCGTCCGATCGCTGCGTCAGATTTCCTGATCATATCTGATCATATTTGAAGAACAAAGTTCAGCGACTTCAGTTTCTCTGAGCAGAATTCGGAAGAAACATAAAAAAGGATGTTTGGTTTTGACCTTTGAAACAGTCAGATGTGGTTTCTGTTTGTTTTGGTTGGGCTGAAGTGATGCAGAAAGAGGTGGAGGTGGAGGTGGGGGTGGGGCTGGACTTTCTCAATCAGGAAACCAGAACTTAGTTTTTTGTTTTGTTTTTTTTCTCTTATGGCTCTTATGGCAGTTTCCTGATGTTTGTGCTCTGCAATAAGGCGCCTTCATGAGTTGTTTAATCAGTGATTCAAATATTAAACATTATCCATTTTTATAGCTTTGCACCGTCACATTTCATAGCCACTCCTGTCTTTTATTGTCCTTAACGGATCAGGACTTTCACGTCCTTCCTAGACCCCTTCGCACAGGCTTTAAATGGCAAGGTAAAGACCCTACAATATGAGAGAGACACCCCAACAATCAGATGACCCCCAGTTGCCAGCAAGCACTCGGCGACAGCAGGGAGGAAGAACTCCCTTTTAACAGAACAGAAGCAGGCACAGGGAGAGGTAACTATTTGAGAGGCCACTAACTAAAACACAGGACAAAACACTCACTACAGGGGAGAGCAGACAAAAGCTAATGACATGCAGTAACAGAGTGGAGGAAAAGCTCTCATTGCATCATGGGAAGTCCCCCAGCAGCCTGGGCCTATAGCAGGAAAGCTAAGGGGTGGATCTGGGTCAATAATGTTGCTTTAAGTGAGTCATAACTGTAGTCTAGCCTAGAGCTTCCTGCTTACTGTAAATCTTCTCCACTGTTGCTCTCATCTCTTTCTCTTCTCTCACGGAGGAATTTACAATAAAAGCTTTTTTTTTGGGGGGGGGGGGCAGCGCCACCACCACCCAAATGCGGTATTGCACTCCCACATGTCTGCGGGAGTCCAGAAGACGATTGATCGGCCAATCAGACGAGGCTAAAATCTTACCCGGCAATTTAAAATTAAATCTCATAGCAAGACCACACCAACACTCCAGCAAATCTTCACATGGAGAGGAAAAAAGAAAGAATTTGGACTTTAAATGTGGAAAGCTGTGAGTTGCAGTTTTTGTCTGTTTAACCATATTTGAGGGAAGAGAAAAATCATGTTTAAGTGATCAGTGTTCAGTGCATTACTGTAATACTGCGCAGAAGTCTTGAACTAGCGCTCATTTCTTTATATTTTTGTAGGAAAATGGAAAACAGGTGCTGAGATTTATTGAAACACTGAAGGACATTCAAAGCTCTTCTTTGGATGTTGGCTGCCGTTTGTTCGGCTCTCTGTCAGGATGATCCCACACTGCTGCCAATATCCAAAGAAAAACTTTGAAAGACCTTCAGAAGGCCTGGAGAACTATTGCTCAAGAGCACGTTTTAATAAAAAGTCTGAGCTTGGAAGCAAAATATAAAGAAATGAGTAGTGGCTCAAGACTTTTGCACAGTGGTGTATATTTACATAAAATTTTTCAGGATCACATTTTATGTTTCATTTTGATAGTTACTTAAAAACAGCTGAACTGAAACACCAACCAGAGATTTCCCTGTATGTACAAATCTGCAAATCATCCTGAATAAGACAGGAAAACGCAGTAAAGTGATCTGAAAGGACATAAAAACAAAAATGACTCCAGCAGTAACAACGTCTCCATCAAAGCTTTCTGTCAATCATTTACAGCCTCACAGACGTGACGAGAAGCTGTATCCAGGTTACAGGTGGCACAATGAGGAAGTGCCGCCAGGTGCCAGTGAATTAAAAAAAAAAAACCTTCCTGTTTGATTTTATTAGTCTGGTTTTCGCTCCCTGAGGACGGCTTTGCGAGGTGCGCCACGAAAGAACCACTCAGGTACGTAACAAAACAAGGAGTTTATCTTTAAACGCTGCAGTAACTGTCTTTAAAACCTGCTTTCATCTCATGACATGTATAATATATATTCGGAGTGGGTGTCAGTATCATCACTGAGGCTGATTTGCAGGGGCTTTAACTGCTAAATGTACACTGCTCAAAAAAAATAAAGGGAACACTCCTAGTTCACATCCTAGTTCGAGTGTTCCCTTTATTTTTTTAAGTGTTCCCTTTATTTTTTTGAGCAGTGTATATTTGAGAGATGACTATGCACACATGGTGTGTGTTTTCTTATAAAAGCAAGTCACACATAATGTCTGTTGTGTGTTTGTAAAGCCTTTAACTATTATTTAATACACTTCTAGTTGTTAAGATGTTTATAAGATGAAGAGAAACAGAAAAATGACCTGATAAAAATACAGTTCCTTTAAAAAGTGGAAGCTAAACAAAGAAAGGGATGACATAGATCATACTGTACATTTGACTGTTTAGTTCCACTCTCTGATTAATTTATGAAAGTCAAACAACTCTGTGAATGACCATAAAGCAGCATCTGGACACTATAAAAGTATTTTCTCACTGTTTACGCTCATAAGACCATGAGACATGCCATGCGCGTATTTGCACAAGGTTACAGTGACCTTATATGGGGCCTAGTGAAATTTTAATAGTATAAATTAGTAAATAAATAAATTAGTATAAATACATGTCTTCAAAAATGGTTTAAGGATGAAGTAAAGCTATCAAAAAACGTGAAGAAACAGAAGTTTGAATTTTATGAATGAAACATCTGTGTGTTGTGTTGAAGAGATATCAGCTGAAGTTGAATTAGGGCCAGGCTGCACTTTCATATAATACCACTTTATGCCACAAGGTTGTGCAAAAAGTCAGGCTAGCTTTTATTTAACTGGGAAAGCCATTAAGCTTTTTTACAATGGGGGCTGGCAAAAGACAAAACCTTTTAATGGAATAGAGGTAGATAAAAAAAAAAAATCCATCAAAAGAGCAGGATTATCTGCAGCAGATGAACAAGATCTGAAAGTCATGTCCTTAAGAAACAGGAAAAAATCTAGCAAAGACCCTGACACAGGACCTGAGAGATGCATGTGGACCTTCAGTTGATGAATCCAAATTTGAAATTGTCAGAATGTGTGGAGGAGGTCAGGAAAGAGGTGCAACAATGCACCTCTTTCCTGTATTTATAGATGTAAATTATTTATTTATAGATGTCTGCAGCCATCTATAAAACAGGGTGGAGGCTCTGTCATTTCAGCCAGTGGTGTTGGAGATCTTGTTAAAATTTATGGAATTATGAACACAGAAAAGTACCATCAGATTTTGATCCACCATGAAATGCCATCTGATTGGCAACAGCTTCATTTTTCAGCATGACAATGATGCCAAACACACTGCCAATGCAGTAAAATCATACCTGAATAGAAACACACAGTGGAACACTATCAGTCATGGATTGGCCTTATTTACTGTATTGCCATGTATGTTTGTGCGTGTTTCAACAAAATCTCTGCATCTATTTAAAGAAACAAGGCTCAGGCCTTTGCACAATCCTGTCCCAGTGCATGATTATGACTACTGTATTATGACTAATAAAAAGAACAAAACTGCTGTCTCAAGTTGCCAGCAGCTCGCATATTAAGATTTCTTCAGTATTGTCCAGACAACTCAACAAGATGACCGTATGAAGAACTTGCACATGGACCTATTACAGGAAAAGAACTACAGGCTGATTAAAAAGGAAGTATCTGTAGTACATAAGGGAAGTATGCCTGCACAGAGCTCATGAAGAGGAAGAGAAGCCAAATGAAATGCTGCCCTTTACTGCCTGCTGATAGATTTGTTGCTGCTCACTAACAGCTGCGTCTGCGTCTCTGTCCTCTCACAGGGAGCTGCAGGTGCTTGTTTGGCAGGTAACCCAGGAGATGAAGGAGGGGGGAAAACACACCGACCTGTGACGGCAAGGAAAGAAACAAGAGCAAGAACACACCACAGATCTCAAAGTACAAAATGATGGCGGTGACACCTCCCATCTTCCACCTGGGTTTGATCTCCTGCTGACACCTTCAGTAGAATCAGGATTTCCACTGCTATGACCTACCTGGCTCACACTGCCCACGCCCAGTTTGGCGCTCTCTGGCTGGCCTGCTTGGGCTGGATGCTCACCGGCGTGGCCCTTGGACTGATCCAGTGGAGGGTGTGGCAGGTGTCGGACAGGGAGGTGATCACCTCCGGTGTGGCGTGGGTCGGGCTCTGGAGGGCCTGCTTCAACAGCTACACTGTGGTCAGTGAGGGCTTCAGGATTATGTACTGCAGGTACATCAGTCTCACCGATTCCTTCGCGCCACCTGAGATTGCTGCAGGTCAGGTCCTCATGCTCCTGTCTCTGCTGGTGGGGATTTGTGGGAACGCTGGCGCTGTTTACTCCATGAGGAACGCCTACTTTGGGATAGGTAACATCTCTCTGATCCGCCCAGGCTTCATCTTCACGGGAGTTCTGTGCTTACTGTCTGCCGGGACGTCTCTCGTGCCTCTCCTGTGGAATCTGAGCACAGTGGTGACCAATCAGACCATCCACTTCCCGCCCGAGTTTAAACTCCCCCCAGCACCTGAATCGCAGCACGTGGGGGGCGGGATCGTGGTTGGGATCGTGGGATCGATCCTGATGATTGTGTCTGGGATTATTTTCTGCTCATACAGATTACCTCTGAGAGAGCAGGTGCAGCGGGAAAATGCCAGCCGGGGGCAGGATAACCCCACGTTTGAGTCTCAGGAACACCTGTGAGGATTTTGTGTTGCTGTGAAAGAGAAAAGCTCACCAAAGAAACACCGCAAAATGATGAAATGGCAGTTTTTGCACAGACTTCACACCAACTTCTACTTATTTAGTTCCTCGAGTGTTTACAGTGACTCATCAAGTTTTATAATCTGGAGGAGGGTGAACTGAATGACTCATCTCCTGACAGCACACACCATTAACGCCCTCACCTTCATGCTTAGAGGCACAAAATGAAGAAAATGAGTTACTTAAGAAAGACACTCTTTAACTTATGGTTTAATATCAGAGCCAAAACAGATAAATGGAAAAACAGCTTTTCACTGTATATACATACAAGTTTTTAAGCTACTTTAAAAAAAAAACTGCAGTGCTGTTGTGTTAATGTCACTCATCTTCTCAATAACCGAATGTAAATATGTTACACAATGTACTGTACATGCATGTGTTTTTTTTAAATGCCACTTCCTCATCAGATCACAGTTTCGATGTTTTCTTGCGCTGTGACTGAGGGAAATGTGAAAGTGAGAATACTGTGACCTCCCAGCGCTTTTAATCTGCACTTCTCTGAAAACACCTCAGTAATGGATTAATGAGTCACAAGAAAGGCACTGAGACTTCTCTGTAGGTCGTACCATTCAGATGGATGGTTGTTAGTTTGTAGCAAATAAGGTGTAATTCCCACCACTTCTCTTCAAAGCTCTGGAAATATAAAAGGGTTTGTTATTTTATTCCTGAGTGTCAATACAAATGATTTTTATTGGATTCCTCCTGCTCAGTCAGTATCTGATTGAAAAAAGAAAAAAAACTTTATTTTTTTGTACTTCCCTTAAACTGGAGTGAAAGTTTAAGCGTTTGTTCCTGAATTTATTCTTTAACCAAATGAGATAAAAATATAAAACAATGAAATACGGTATAAAATATTTTTTCATTCAAAAGTACCAAGAGACAGAATAATGGAAAAGAAAATAGATCAAATCCAAAATTATAAACTGAAAAAGTATAAAATAACATGCTGGGAAAAATATGCTAAATTACAAAAAATATATAAAATAAATGGAAAACTATAAAAAGTATTACATAAAATGCAAAATTTTTAAAAATATAAATAAAATGTAAATTATATAATTTAATGTACAAAATAAAATTTTAAATTATAAACCATAAAAAATAAAATAAATATATAAAATAAATTGTGAAAATATAATGAAAATTTATTTTTAAAAGGTAAAAAAAGATAAATTAAAAACATATAAAATAAAATAAAACATTATAAACAAAGTGTAAAAAGTAAAATTGTATAATTTTAAACATTAAAAAGATAAATATAAGACAATAATAATGACTTATTAGTCAAGATCCAATCCACAACTGTGAAAGTTTTAAATTTAATGATGTTTGTTCAAAAACTGGCAAAATACAAAAATTCATGCCTGATCTAAACATGTTTTCCTATGCATATATCCTGCTTGTTTCCAGCTCCATACTTCTATTCTCAGGCTCTACTAGAGTAATTTTACATGATCAACAGATCAAAAATAACCGTCATCTTATTCTGGGCCTTGGTGCAGCCCCTCAGTTCATCCTCTGTATTGCAGCTCAAGCTCCAGTTAATTATTTGGTTAATAGTACTTCAGTGGTTCTGTAGGAATCATGTAACCAGCATGATTGAGGATGACGCTGGACTGGTGCCTGTGCAGGTCAGGCTTTGGGACGTACCCCTCATATCTCTGATGCTAGAGGAGGTTATGCAGCAGCTTCAGTGTATTGGGTCACACCTGTTAAACTTTGAATTCAGGTGTTCTCAGTCCCACTGCCGCAGGTGTATAAAATTTAGCACCTAGCCGTGCAGTCTGCCCTTACAAACATTTGTGAAAGAACGGGTCACACTAATAAGCTCATGGAGTTTGAGTGTGGTTCTTAAAGCATGACCTCATTCAAAAACTGCACAACTAATGGAAATATGCCGAATGTGCGCTCACAGTCCGCTGCCAAAGTGTGCCGGGAGTTCACCGATCCCCTTCTGTTCGTAAAGCTGTTCAGTCCATTCAAACAGGATAAACACTACAGGAAAAGCATCATAGGTTCACTTTCAATTAATGTACTACAATTACAGAAAGCAGACACACAATAAAGTACGCCACAAACCAAAGTTTTTTTTTTTAAATATTTTATTCAAAAAAGCCAAAAGCTCATCTCCAGAATTTCAAACCATCTGTAATCAATGTTCCTCGAGCGGCGGACAGTCCCTTCACCTCACTGAGATCAGTGTTACGGCTCAAATCACAGCCCTATACGTCTAGGTGGAGTTTGGGTGGAGCAGATATCACTGATGCACAAAAAGGACAAATTTTCAGCAGCCGGTTGAGGAAATCTAATCGAGGCAGTTTTTTTTTTTCTTTTTAAACGCACACACCTCTGGGAAATGACAATCCACTGATAACTGGATAACTTTATTCAAAATTGCTTTCCTTTGATAAACTCTGAAGTGCGGCTTTAACCTTTAACCTGATGTTCTGAGTTTCTGTGAAGCTGCACAAACAGCTGATTTAAATGCGACACAGAGTCCTGGGGCTGCGTTTAACCTTCTGGAGGAACTTCATACAGTACACAGATTAACAGTTTCATTCCAAAAACCAGGAAAGAAAAGCTTTAATAAAAACAAGTGCCGACACCACAGCAGAAGACTTTTCTTTGCACAAATTGCTGGAGGACTTTTAAAATCTCTGTGACTGTCAGCAAGGAAAACGTGTCTATAACAAGTTTATATTTTCATATATTATTACAGAATGAAACCCTTGAACATTATTAAAATAAAGACACTGGAGATATACATGGCATATCATTCAAACACACTAATACTGAATACAACATATACAAGTAAGGAGCAGTTCCTTCAAAAATGAATTCAAATCTGAAGCAGTTTCATATCAGGTTGGTTATTATCATTTTACAATATGGTGCAGTTTGTGAAACATGGCACACGGGAGGCTGCAGATGATTCAAATCAACACAAACTCCTCCTTATGGTGCGAGTTACAGACAGACTGTCCACTAATCCAGCTGTTTTTGAGCTATGAATGTCACACACAACATGTGGAATGAAACGTCTAAAATGGTTTAAAAAAAAAAAAAAAATTCCCCCAGATGTAAATGAAAAACTTAAAGGAACAGTTCATCCAGAAATCCCTGACTTTGTCACCATGTTTAGACCTGGGATAAACATTTAATCTCAGCTACAATCGAAAACGGGAGACATCGCTGCCACACGCCCGAAGATCATCTAACGACGCCTCCAGCTCAGCTCGAGCGAGGCAGACGAAAGGAAGCTGGAGTAACGCCGATCGAGCCTCGCTAATTTGCATCCAGTCAACAGGAAGGAAATTTTAATAGCAAAAGTAAAGACCCACAGGTGAGATGTCTGTGGGGCTGTGCAATCAATCAAAAAAATTGAACTGAATTTCGGCATCCAACAATTAGACAACAGGATGAAACAGAGACAAGAAATAATTTTTATGCATTATTTTTTTACATCTTCTGCAGGTTTAGTTCGGCTTGAGCCAAGAAGGCAAAAAATGAGAACCATCAGTGTTGCAAACCCCTTTAAAAATGATGGAAAATTCTGCATAAATTCCCCGTGACAGACATATGTAACATTACGAATGTCTGACATCAGGGGAGGGGTGCTGAACTGACTTTGGTTTATGGGCTACATACACACTGCTCTGATCTCAAGTAGACCAGTAAAACCAATTAATTTTAACCTATAAAACTCCCTTTCTTTGGGTACCATCACATTTACTGAATTGTCCAATAAGTGCTGAACAGCCTGAAATGAGTGCAGTTTGAACAGAAAAAAGGAGGAAAAAAAGGCACGCCTGCATGACTGAAAGGACATATTTATGTCTTCACACAAATGCAGCAAAGGAGCCCAAAAACAGAAAGCCAAAGTCCTCCTCGTCTATGACCTGCTGCATGTTTGGCACCTCTGAACATGGTGGTTTGTTTCCTAATCATCAGAATTTTCCTTTAGAGGTACTTAATTTAAATTCCTCTGTTTAAAATACTCTAAAAGCTCTTAAACGTCATTAAAGCTATCATCAGAACGTGAAGAAACAAATGCTGCCTGTTGTGTTGATGGAGATATCAACCGAGGCTGAACTAGGACTGGGCTATACTTTGATGTAATACCAGTTTCTACCACAAGATGGTGCAGGGTAAATAAAGTAACCTTTATTTAACCTGGTAAATTATTAAGGACAGATTCTTATTTACAAACAGGCAAAGCCTCTGAGGAAATATGAGTAGGGACCAAAAAAAACTGCCCCTGGTGATGAAAACAGGGGCAGGTGTTCTGCAGGTTCTGATTCAGTTGTTCTAACAACAAACAAAACCCTAGCTGATGTTTACAGATTTGAGGTATCGCATTAAATAATCATGATTATATTTCTCCCATAAATGAAGCGGCCCCAAGTCTCAGTATCCAGATTTTAATATCAGGTGTAAATACATCACATGTGGTCACCCTATTAACCAAATATGGTTAATAGGGTGGTTCAAAATTTCCAGAATCCAGTAGGTGATACGATTGTTCCATCCAAAAACCAGCTATATTTTTCCTTTTCACTATAACCTGAATAACCCTCGTGCGTGTAGTGTACAGATTTAAAGTTTTATTTGTTTTTGTTTTTTTTAACTACAAAAATCCAGAATCTGTCACATTTTCAGGATTATAAAAGTCAAATCACAGAAGCCATAAAATCTTAGCGTCTCGGTACAATCACAAATAAACTGAGCTGCTAAAACCTGACTGGTTGCTCGATGGTTTTCAGCACCTTTTGTTTGTTAGAATTACGCAAAAGCCGAATTTCCTCTAACTTCGTGAAGGGGTGGAGCGCAGATCTAAGCACATGATCAGTTTAAACTTTAAAACTATCAAATCCCAAACTGTCTCGACCCACGGGTACTCAGAATACAGATTAACAACAAGGTAATGTTTAAGTTTTTACACCTAAAGCTCATCTGTGGAGCTTAAAAAAAAAGTTTCAGAGAAAACTGACAAACCTTTTCATTTTGGGTGAACTATTCCTTTTCTGCAGCTGGTTATCAAAGTATCATTTGTCTCTACTGACACAACTGCATGGATGAGATAAAACCACAAGAAAAAAAAAAAAGTGTTTTGTTTTGGTAAATGTGGGCTGAATTCGTCCCTGCACCTCAGAGAACCAGGGGTCCGTGTCTTCGGTCTATTCACCTGCCTGTCCTCACACACATGGAAGCCCTAATTTAGTCCGTTTTGATCCAGATGGTTTGAAACTGAACAAAAATACGTACATACATACAAAATAAAATATAAAATAAGTAAAAGAGGAAGAAGAAATAAAAGGATTTAGAAATGCAGGAGGTTTAATCGTTCCAAAGTCCGCCGGTCTGTTCTTGATACACCTCGATGACGTCCTCGTCCTCCATCCCCAGCTGATGTTAACACACAGCACAGACAGACATTTTAGTATAACAATAATTTCTTACTTTTTTACAGTGTGCCAAATCCCGCCTAGCATGCAGACCCTGTTCTCGGGCCTTCCATCCATCCATCCATCCATCCATCCGCTTCCGCTTATCCTTTTCAGGGTCGTGGGGGGGCTGGAGCCTATCCCAGCTGACAAAGGGCAAAGGCAGGGTACACCCTGGACAGGCCGCCAGTCTGTCGCAGGGCTAACACAGAGAGACAGACAAACATTCGCACTCACATTCATACTCTCATTCACACCTATGGGCAATTTAGATTAGCCAATTAACCTAACCCCAGTAAGCGCAAGCTTGTTGCCAAGCCAGAGTGAAATTATCAGTTTTGTTCTCGGGCCTCTCCTTTAAAAATCATATGAACACATGATGACAAACAAAAGAAAGTTCAAATTGTAAATATGTGCTTAAAGTAGCTGACAAAAGCTCATCATTTTCTTCTTCTTTCAGGGGTCGCCACAGCAGATCATCTGCCTCCATCTCACCTTATCCCAGCATCCTCCTCTGTCACACCAACCCTCTGCATGTTCTCCTTCACTACATCCATGAATCTCCTCTGAGATCTTCCTCTTTTCCTCCTGTCTGGCAGTTCCATCTTCAGCATCCTTTGTCCAGTATCCACCATCTCTCCTCAGCACATTTTCAAACCTTCTCAGCCTTGCCTCTCTAACTTTGTCTCCAAACTGCTCAGCCTGAGCTGTCCCTCTGATGTACTCATTTCTAATCCCATCCATCCTGGTCACTCCCAGCGAGAATCTGAACATCTTCAGCATCTTGGCACCCTATCGCATTCTATTCTCTAGAGCCACAAAGACACAGTGCAGCTCCTTCTGATCTTCTCTATATTTCTCCAGCAACACTCTCAAAGCAAACATCACATCTGCAGTGCTCTCTCTCAGCAGGAAGCCATACTGTTAGGCCTGTCACGATAACAAATTTTGCTAATCGATTAATTGTCTCAGAAATTATTGCGATTAACGATAATATT
>JAVDPK010003083.1:561807-590833 GCA_034780415.1 Cichlasoma orientale | reverse complement strand
CCCATAAACACTCCTAAACCTGTGGAAAGCCTTCCCAGAAGAGTTGAAGCTGTTATAGCTGCAAAGGGTGGGCCGACGACATACTAAACCCTATGGATTAAGAACGGGATGTTACTCAAGTTCATGAATGTGTGAATACTTTTGGAAATGGTGTTTCTTAATATAAAACACCACCCCACTGACAAAACAATTAGTGAAAGTGTGGCGCTTCCAGTCAACTTTAAACCAAAACTCTGAAAATGGCCTGCTCCGGCACAGGTTATATTCTCAGCACCTCAAAAGGTATGAAATCACCACCTATTGACCAGTCAATTCTCCAGAAAACATCTTCACCATTCCTGGAAGACCCCCTCGGACCTCTGTGCACACAATTCTACAACAACTTCATTGTTCTACAAGCATGAATATATGATCCTGAAATACAGCACCTATTTGTGCTTGCTGACCTGATATCAAATTTGCATGCAGACTGAGCCTTCGTTTCAGTTCTACTTTTATATTTATTCTTTACTTTCAGGCTGTTATTCACCACTGGGGCTGCAGCTGAAAGAATAAAAACTAAAACAGTCCTTTAAACATTAAAGGAAATATTCGATTATAACCCATCAGATTCTCCTGTATCTTAATGATAGAGCTGTGATATTGATAAGTCTGTTAATTCTCACAGTCGGCTGTTTTTGCTGGCTTCAAATAGGCTAAACTTTATCAATATACATGTTTTCCAAGCTTACAGACCAAAGCACATAAAATGTTTACATATTCATATGATACTTTTAATACTAAATTACTGTTCAGCACTTTTCCTCTCTCGCACACACAGAGCTGCTTTGTCTGAGGCAGCTGTCCTGCTTTCAGCCTGTATTATGTGTTTAACCTCTTTATATTTTTCCCCACAGTAAAATTTCATCCTTCTCTAAACTCAGATGCTCTGCTGCCAGGACTCTCATCCATAACTGTGATGGGTTAAATGCCACCCCTTTCATCTGAACACACTGGTTAAACTCTGGGCTAACTTAGTGAGTTGATAACCAGCTTTGTGTGACCGCTTACGCTGACCGATGTTAGGATAAGCAAAGCTGGACCAATACAGGTTTTTTAAGATCAACATTGAGTTAAAACATTTGCCTAACATGCAAAAGATCCTCGGTTTGAGACCGGGAGCACACACAAATCCCTGGGAGGACTGCATTAGGAAAGACATTCGACATTAAATATAAATAAGTCTGCGCCATATATGTGGATTAATCAGTCATGGCAACACCTTGCAAATTAGAAAGAAGCTTTTCCAATACCGATAATTGGTTTATTCGCAAATCAAACATATCAGCCAAATCCCCCCCCCCCCCAAACAGATTTCCCTAACATTTGTGTCTTGTAGCTACTTATCGTCTCATTTATGCTCTGCCCGAGTCTGCTCATTTCAGCTGGTTGTTGTGTTTGCGGCGTTTCAAGCACATGTTGCAAGCGGGGAAGTTGTGACATGTGTGAACACAAACTACAGACAAACTGCATCCTCACAACAATGCGTGCCTAAACTTTCACTGACAGGAGTGAAAAATCGCGCTCTCACATCACTGTGTACGACACACCTTGCAGCAACTTTTGCTGAATGAACACATGAACGTTGTTGTGTTTAAAGAATTGGCCACATGCTCTGGCGTAGAAGCATACTTTGTAATAAGGTGATGCGTGATTGGCCATTCTGCAACATAGTTTTCTGCGTGAACCAATCAGTGGCAGTCTGTCGCACAATCCAACATTTATATGACAATTTAAAATCCTGGATCCTGTAGATAAGATGGAGAAAAATAATACAGGAAGCTGGACAACACAATCGGCTCTCAAAGCGTTAAAATGTAAAACAGCTTGTTACTTTGGTGAGTAGTCAGCCTCAGTGGCCCCCAGACCCCCAGCCTTAGCCTCGCTACGCGCCCAGATGCTGGGGAAATTCACGCTCCTAAAGCTGACGAGCATGAAGTTTCACACCTGCAAAAAATATAAATCTAGGACTGATAAATAGATTCATGCCAAATATTAGATTTTTGTTAACAGGGCCGCTGGGCAGATTACTGATTTGGTTATTTGGTTTCATTTTATGTACACTTTATTTTTTATATACATAAACCCTTAGACTCTTGTACATACACACCTCTGGCCATAGAGTGCAGCATTATTTTGATAACACTCAGCCTCTCCTGCCTCCCCGGAGCTGACTCTATAGTAACATTACTATCAATGACTCTTAAAGTGTATGAGGAAGCACTATTATTATTATAACATACACACCTGACCAATCACTTTTAGTTTGATGTACTCTCCGTCTTTCTTATCCCCTCCGTCTTGGCTGGATGGTTTTGTCTCCTAAAAGTAAACAAACAGCAAATAAACAAAACACTTCCAAACACCACACACATGCACACACACGTATATATTTATATATTTCCAGCGGGCCCGAAAGCTTAATGTCGCTGCTTTGTGGTCAACACTGACACTGTTTTCCTGCTGTTTCAGTTTCACATTACTGCTAACAACCACTGCCCCGCAGCACAACTTTAAGAAAGAAACCAGAGCTAGCCGCTAGCTGCTACATAAGCTGTGACTTCAGGGCCTGAAGCTACATGAGCTAACGGCTAGCATATTAGATAACCCGATACGAGGTAGCGGCCGTAAATAAACGCTAACCAGTCTTTTTCCATCTCCTACAGATGATAAAACAGCACGGAGTATTCAGAGCCTTCGTCTTACCGTATCTGACATGTTCCTTCTCTGTGTGTGCTGAGCAAAAATACACTGACAATAGATGAAGGGTTAGCTCAGAGGCGCAGCTGCTGCCTGATGTTGCTCGACATTAACCTGAAGTGACGCAGGGAGCTGTGTCTTTCAAAATAAGAGTCTCTCTAATGCAAAGCACTGTCGTGAAAGTTTAATTTTGAAAAATACAACAGGGGTCGGCAAGCTGTACTGTCTCACGAGCCCTTCCCCCCCCCCCCCCACACACACACACAAACAAAACACTGTACGGAGCCGTAAAACATAATGAAATAAATGAGCCTATGTCATATTTGGTACTTTAATTTTTATAATTTTATTGAAATCTTTCTTCTTTTTAGGTTCTTCCTTTCAGGGGTCACCACAGCAGATCACCTGCCTCCATCTTACCCTATCACTACATCCTCCTCTGTCACACC
The DNA here is from genome assembly GCA_034780415.1 of Cichlasoma orientale. Classification (NCBI taxonomy): domain Eukaryota; kingdom Metazoa; phylum Chordata; class Actinopteri; order Cichliformes; family Cichlidae; genus Cichlasoma; species Cichlasoma orientale. The sequence goes on along the minus strand of JAVDPK010003083.1, from coordinate 587,645 downwards.
AACCCTTTCCATGACCTCCTTCACCACATCCATGAATCTTCTTTGTGGTTTTCCTCTTTTCCTCCTGTCTGGCAGCTCCAGCTTCAACATCCTTTGTCCAGTATATCCACTGTTGCCAAGCCTGTAGAGGTCTGTGCGTCCCTCCATGGATATGCCTCCCCAGACCGTCACTGACCCACAACCAAACCAGACATGCTGAACGATGTTACAGGCAGCATAACGTTCTCCATGGCTTCTCCAGACTCTTTCACGTCTGTCACATGTGCTCAGAGTGAACCTGCTCTCATCCGTGAAAAGCACAGGGTGCCACTGGTGAACCTGCCAACTCTGGTATTCTATGACAGTCGGACTCCACAGTGCCCACTAGAGGACATCGGGCCCTCAGGCCGCCCTCATGAAGTCTGTTTCTGATTCTTTGGTCAGAGACATTCACACCAGTGGCCTGCTGGAGGTCATTTTGTAGCTCTGGCACCGCTCATCCTCTTCCTCCTTTCCCAACAGAGCAGAGGTCCTGCTGATGGAATAAGGACCTTCTACGGCCCTGTCCAGCTCTCCTAGAGTAATTGCCTGTCTCCTGGAATCTCCCCCATGCTCCTGAGACTGTGCTGGGAAACACAGTAAACCATCAGGCAATGGCAGGTATTGATGGGCCATCCTGGAGGAGTTGGACTACCTGTGCAACCTCTGTAGGGTCCAGTTATCACCTCATGCTACCATTAGTGACACTGACCCTAGCCAAATGCAAAACTAGTTTAAAAACAGCCAGAAAAGATGAGGAGGGAAAAATGTCAGTGGCCAGTATCTGTAGTCTGTGGATTATCATAGAAAAAGGTTAATAGTTAAAAGGTTAAATAGCTGTAAGTCATTTCCCTCCAGAGTTATTAACATAATGAACATTTTATTGATTTAATGGAGGCTGTCGTTGGGTTTTTTTTAGGAGGCGAGGCCGGGATTGAGCTGGTCTGATCTTTTATCAAGCTGGGTGTAACAATCTAAAGACCAAAACCATAAAACCCTGTCTCGATAACACAAGTTCTAAACGCAGTAATAAACACAAACAACATGAACAAACTCAAACTAAAATATTATTTTAAATCAGTTAGATGAAGACGTATAGAAAAGACACATTGCAGAACACATGGGGCTCTTTTACTTATTTTGTTAATGACAGGTTTACTTAAAAAACAACCGTATGACGCTCTAGGCTCTTTTTTTTTATTGTGTTTTTATTGCAGGATCATTTTAAAGCTATGAAACACATCATAATGTTTACCCAACAGTAACTGCTGATTCGCTTAATTCTAAATTTTACAACACAGCAAGTTTTTTGTTATTCATAAATTACTTACATCCAGCCAAAACAAGCTGCTATAAACAACACACTTGACTTGTTTGATCAGCCCTTAAAACACATGAACACCGGCTTATTTTAAACTTGACTTTTTATCTCATCTGGCTGATATTGGGACTTCCATTTGTGGTTGGTCTAAACTGCCCCCCATATATTTGGGCTTGTTAGCAGCCGCAGGACCTGGGCCACTTGCAGTCACTGAGTCGACCATGAACTCCTCTATATACCAAAATATTCTAGAGTCAAATCTTTGCCCAAACTGGTTCAGTCATGCAACAGGACAATGATCCCAAGCACAGCAGAACATCTACAACAGAATGGCTGAAAAAGAAAAGAACTGCTGCAATGACCGAATCAATGTCCAGACCTCAACCTGATTGAAATACTGTGGCAGGACCTTAAGAGAGCTGTGCATGAACAAATTCCTAACTTAACACAAAATTCCTCCACAGTGATGTGAGAAAAGCTTCTTCTTTTACGAGCTACTGAGTCATGGAGTGTGATCATGACTGTACACTTGGATACAGTATATATATATATATATATATATATATATATATATATATATATAGTTAGCTTTAAATAGTTTGGCTATAAAAATGTGACATATTTGGAACAAATATCAATCAATCTGCCACTAACTTATGTATAGGCCTGACGTGCAATATTCTTCTTTTATATTTTATATACATATTATATATGTACCTATATAGTCTGTAAATAACTCATGTTTAGTTGTAATTATGTCCAGTCTTACAGTTTACATGCTTCGGAAGTAAATATGTTCATATGTATGTGTATGTCAGTGTGTGTGTCTAAATATATATCCATCCATCCATCCATCCATTTTCCTTCACTTATGTAATTAAGGGTTGCAGAGGGGGCTGGAGCCTATCCCAGCTGTCACAGGCCTGGAGCGTGACAGACAACCATTCACACCTACGGTTGGCTGTTAACCTTTGGACTAAGGAGAACCTGGGGAGAACCGGTGTAGAGAACATACACACAAAGGCCCCAGACTGGATTTGAACCCAGAATGCTGTCAGGCAGCAGTGCTAACCACTGCACCACCATGCCACCACCGTGTGCACTCAGTATATTAATCTGTTATTCAAGTTTTATGCACCATGTGAGGGACTACGGCTATGACTTCGTTATACTTGCATAATGACAATAAAGACTCTTGAATCTATAAATCTATATAACAATAATATAAAAATAATATAAATAATATAAAAAGTATTTTAAAACTAAAAACTAAAATAACTCACTGATTTAACTCCAATCAAAAGTATTTATTATTTAACAGGAAATGTAAATTTCTCTGACTTGACAGGTCGTATTTTTATTAGACTCTTCCAACGAGGTTGGGGTTAAGACCTGCCAAGTTTCCCAAAGTTAAACGTGATATCCAGTTATTACCTGTCAAAATAATATACACGATAAAACACAATACGTATTTTATTATATGTTCTTTTATATTGTCTCCGTACTTCCGGTAGAAACGAACTAATACGTGCTAGCTTGATGGCGCTGTGGGGTCAGCAGCGAGCGGAGCTACTGTTAACCAGGGTGTAAAGTACAGTTAAAGGAGCACCGCCGATTAACTTAGCCTTTTAACCGCTGCACAGATACGTAGATACTCTGTTGGACGAGCTGCCGTTTTGTGATTTTCTTCACGGAAAGCTCCAGCGGGCTCCTCTGACAGCCGTCGGGCCTCGTCGTCGTCGTGCTCCGGCAGGACTCGAGTGAAGTTGGGAGCGGACTGCCAAACTTCTGCTTCCTCCAGCAGCTCTCCGCGGGGCCCGGGGCTCCTGTCACTGGCCCTGTGGATGAGGAAGTGACTACACATCTAATCAGTGCCCAGGTACGACAATAAAGAAGAATGGGCTTCGCTTGAAGCGTGTATTTTTTCCCATTTACGGGCTGTTTTTCTTTCAGAGCCGCGCAGCGCAGGTGAACGCTGATTAGCTGTGCGGCTAGCTGCTAGCATTAGCTCAGCTTGATAACTTCCTCGACCTGACAGCTAGTAGCACACGTCCAGCTGAGCTTCACCTATCAGCTCTGTATTTATACAGCAGATTGTATTTTGGGGGTACATGTAAGAAGTGGCTTATTATTATTATTATTATTATTATTGTTAATATGATTCATTATAGCGGCTGTAGTTGCTAGTCTGCTAGCAACAGTTGCTGTGTTGCGGCGGCTACTCGGCTAACGCTAGCAGGTTAATCTAAAGCAAGCTAATTATCTACTAAACGAGGCCGTAATTGTGTCACTGTTGTTGATACCAACTTTGTTGTGAGCGCTGAGCAAGAGCCAGCACGGAGGAGGAGGGAGGATGATGATGGTGGTGTATGTAAGAAGAAAAACAAAGTGCTAAGCTAAAGCTAGCACCAGTGCTGCAGCTTTCTCATCAATCAGTGATGATCACAGACTCATCATCAATTTCCAATCAGCTCCTCATCAGCAGAGGCCATCTTGACTTAAATTTCCACTCTTACTGTCTTCTCTATGTAGCATCAATGAGGTGACAGCTGGTTGTGGTGATTGTGCATAATAAATCCTGAGAAATATCAGTGAATACTAATGAATATAATGAATCAATAAACTGCTTCTGTTCCACATTCAAGTGTGCAACCCTGTGCTTTGGCCCCTTTATTGGACACTCACAGCTACAGTAATTGCATATTGCACTATGCACACCAGTACAATAGTATAATGTACATATAGGTGGCAAATTAAGGTAAAAACCTGAATGCTTGACCTCGTAATGAGGGTTTGACATAACCAGTGATCAGAAAAAAAAAGTGTGCCGTGTAAGTCGATTTGATCTGAATCAAACTGGCTGAAATGGACCCCCATTAATCTAGTACTTTCACATTAAAATAACAAGAAAATACCAGTTAAGGCACCCGTCTGTGTGGGGAAATTGGTCTAAAATGGGCTCAGCATTTACTTCACTGCAGTTTTGTGTTAAAGCTTTTGTTACTTTTATTTGCTGATGCAATTTATGACATAAAATCATAACTCCTACTAAACTCTGCTATAGGGCTCAACAGTTTAAGGGCTCCAATTCCAGAAGTGATTTTTCCTGATTCATTCTCTCCCTTGTTTCCGAAAATCTCTACATAAAGATTTTTAAGCTTCAAACCAAACGGACCAGCTATGAGGTGAATCATAACCATGACAAGATTCGAGTTGGATTAAAAAAATAAAGTAAAACACAAAGGGCTGTGTACAGGAACTACTCATCCCCATAATGCATTGCAAATCCCAGATATCACAATGAATGACTTCCAGCCTTGTTGAATTTAATCCTTTTCATTCTCATAGTGTTGGATAATAACCCTGTTTGAATATGTGTTGTAATTTGTGTGTGGTGAAGTATGACCTTGTTATTGATAAGGTACAGTGCTTCATTCCTCACTGCAATCGCCGAACTCGTGTTTTCTGAAGTTTTGTGCCCATCTGACATTTCTGTGTTTAAAAATTTCCACGGTAATAATGGTGACCCCCTACCAATCAGAGACTTTGCTCTTTTGGTTTAGGATTGTTGGTAGAGTAGTTCTTTTCTGCATCATTGTAAATAAAATGCGTTTTTCTTAAACCAAGGTTGATGTCATACAGACTTGTAGTTTCTATGAGAGCATGTACTATTGTTTTACAATGTTATATGTTAGTACTGAGCCTGCTTTGGATGGTTACAACATTATGACTCATAATCAAAATCCCTATGGAGATTAAGAATGGGGTTTTTACTTCAGGAACCTCACAGTTGAACTCAATATTGTTATGGGTTAAGTTAGCAGTATGTAAAGTAATTAAATTGGCTTTTTTGTGCACCAGTAAATGTATTGTCTGCAATTGTGCTCAAAAGTTTAGCCACTGGCACCACCGCCAAAGCAAAATTTCTATTTATTTGCTAATATAAGTTTTTGAAGCTTACAAAATCCTTAAATTGTTAACCACTAGATCAAAGGAACATGCATAAAATAATCTAAATAAAAAGTGAAGTGGCAAAACTTTTGACCATGGCAGTGCTGGATTGGCCCCGTTAGACTTGGTGAATCATTTCTGTCCTGATGGAAGGGATCTCTTCCAGGGCAGCATCCACAGGGCACAAGGGGTCACCGAATAGTCTGATAAGGATAGAAATTGGGTGACTCACATGCTGTGGGATACCAATCCAACTTTTTCCAGTTCCAATATGATGCCGATACCTTGGCTTTGGGTAGAGTACTGTGCAAAAGTCTCGAGTAACCCCTCATTTCTTTAGATTTTGTTAGAAAAATAGAAATGGGTGCAGAAACTTATTGAAATGCGCAGACATACACGTAAATACAGTGTACATAAGGCAAAAACAGTTTGTACAGTTCTAATGAGCTTGAAAGTCAATATTTGATGTGACCACCTTTATTCTTCAGCACAGCCAACAGAGAAGGCACCGGCGCCTTTGCTTTTCACTTGTAATTACTCACTTTGACCGCAGTTAAGTCAAACTTTTGCAAACATACAAAGAAAAGCTGTTGGTGTCGTCCGGGATATGTTGGATCTCTTGCTGCTGACACTGCTGTACTGAACTAAATAAACTGAAACATGGGTCAACTTCTATCCGATCCAAATATTGTCTCAGTGCATCTGGAAATACAATACAGCTGTCACATATAGATCCCAATTCTAAAGGGGAAAAAATGCATCAAAGCCTCCTGTTTGTTTGTTTTTTTTGTTGACATTGACAATTCCCGTATATTTTTATTTTCTAAGTACAGTATGTTGTACCAGTTAGTTTTTCCTCTTTATTTCTGTTAACAAAAATGTTTTTTTCAGACTTGGTGTGATTTGTCTTTGTTCCATCTAACTGCATGTACGGATTTATGGTGTGCTTTTTGTGTTTCAGGAGAAAGGAATCCCTTTGATGGGAGAATCCTCTTTTCTGGCCTCCTGGGTCAATCGCCGAGCCATTAAGATGGGTACGTACATGCTTTGAGATGATGTTACTGTTTGGCAGCGAGCCAGCTTCATCTTTTGTCAAGCCCATAATTTGAGGAATGTTTTCCCCCATGAACAATGGCTCTTTGACATATTTGCCTGACAATAGTCCCTTGTGTTGGGTGGTTAAGTGGAAGCGGCTTGTCTGAAGAGATAAGTTAAAACAAGACAACTTCATTTGTAATGTGCGTATTATAAGGAGTGTTTTAGAGGAGTCTTTTGCAGTGAGATGTTTGAGTTTTTTTAAAATAATAAAACCTGTTAAATAAACAGAAGTAATGTTGTCTTGCAGATGAGCAGGAGGCGCTGAACTCCATCATGCAGGACTTGGCCGAACTGCACCGCTCCAGTCGTCCTGCCACGTTCCTGGGGGACCTGTGCAAACCCAAAGCGTCCTCGCCCAAGAACCAGGTAACTCAGTGAAAGCGTGAAGGCTCAGCCTGATTTGCTTCTGTTTGGCTCTTCTTTGCTCTGGCTGTCTTTAACTGTCAGCTGTGTGTCCAACAGAACGATGTGAGAGTGAAGTTCGAGTTCAAAGGGGAGAAGAGGTGAGGTTTCCACCACGACATTTACCCCTTCAGTGTCATCAGTGCAGACCAGCAGCCGTGCCCTCCTCTGACCTCTCACCTGTATTCTTCTCTCCAGGATTTTGCAGTTCCCTCGACCCGTCAAGCTGGAAGACCTGAGGTCGAAAGCTAAAGTTGCTTTTGGTCAGACGATGGACCTTCACTACACAAACAATGAGGTACAAAACTAAAAGGCCACACAAGCCTGAACATCACAACACCATCCATCTATTTTCTACTGCTCATCTGTCTCTGGAGTATGGGGACAGGAGTCCAAGCAGAGATCTCCAGACCTCCCTTTCCACAGTGACATCATCCAGCTCTTCTGGGGGGACACCAAGGTGTTTCCAAGCCAGCCTGGTCAGATTCCCAAAGCATCTCAACTGGCTCCTTTTGAAGGGGAAGAGCTGCATCTCTACTTTGAGCTCCTCCTGAGATCCTAAAACTGTCCCTGTGAATACAGTGAAGGCTCAGCTGGGACGTTCTTCGGTCCCTGACCCTGTTTTGTTCTTTCCTCTGCACACCTGCACTATTTCAGAAGCAGAGCATTTAACCTGAACATGGTTTTTCCATTTACCAGATACTCCATGGTGCTCTTGTGTCCGACTCGACACAGCTTTTGTTTAAAAAAATGACCTGCTGTTTTCTTGGGGCAGCTTGGAACACAAGATCCACCTCTGTCTCTTCTGACACACACCACGGCACATTCGGTGGAATTGCATAATTGTGACTAGTCAGCCAGACGTTTAAATGTTGGTGCCCTGAAATACTGGTGGGTTAAACTGATTTATATTTTATTAATGTACAACAACGAGTTACCTGTTGGTTCCAAGATGCCTGTTGGCAGGGGCGGGTGGCATTGTGGTCCGTGGTCTGTTCCTAGTAAACAGACCACAGTCATGCTAACCAGTGCGTTTCTGCAGGGCTTTGATGTAGAAAATGAGTGACTGTATGAAAGTTGCTTTAGAATAATCAGCCAGAGAGATGTGAGACCACATCCTGCACAGGCGAGTGGATGTTAACCTGCTGCTGCGGCTCCCAAGGTTAGATACACTCTGCAAACTAATCTGACACTGTGTGCGTGCAGCGTTAGCCACAGAGGAAAGTGCTGTACATTTCAGTGACATTTAAAACGCTGTTTAATTATTGAAGAATGTGGCTAACGGATGGCACTTAACTATGCAGTATTTGTATGGCCAGTGTTTATCCTCGTCCATCAGATTGTTCTCTGTTTTTAATGTTTTCTGACTTTTAATCTTGCCAGTTTTTTTTTTCCTTCCTGTTTAAAGTACGGGTAAAGTAAGTTGCCAGGAACATCCTCATGTGTTCCTGGGGTATCTGTAGCTACCGGAAAACCCCAACTGAGCTCCTCACCCTGTCACCAAGACTGAGCTCAGGTGTCCTTTAGAGGAAGGTCATTTTAGCCGCTGCTATCCTCGATCGCAGTCACTACCCACAGCTTGTGGTCATAGGTGAGGTTAAATCAATAGCTTTGCTTTCATGCTAAGCTCTATCCACCGTAACAGACGGGCACAGTGTCTTATCACTGCAGATGCACTGTCAAGTGTGAGTAAGACACCCGAGATACTTGAGCTCCTCCCCAACCTGCAGCGTACAGTCCACTCTTTTTCCATCTGAGAGTCATGACCTCTGACTTAGTCCTGCTTCAGCAAGCTGGAGGTCACCACTCGATGAAGCCACACTATTTCCAAGAAGCAGAGATCCTAAGACTAGTCTTATATATACTGATATTAAATTAAAATGGCAAAGACTGATACCTAAACCACCGTTGTTGGTTTTTTCTTTCCCACCTTGCAGTTGGTGATTCCATTGACCACTCAGGATGACCTGGACAAGGCTGTAGAGCTGCTGGATCGCAGTGTTCACATGAAGAGTCTGAAGATCCTCCTCGTGCTCCAGGTCTCTTCTGAGGTCCGTCACACACAATGTGTACATCCATGTTACGACTGCTACACCTGCTGCTTTAATTTTCTGGACTGTAATGTATAAGGTTACCTCTCAATCTGCTCCCCTCAAACTTTAATTCATTTTTTAAACATTCTTCATATTAGAGCAGCTTTAACATACAAAGATTAGCTGAAAAATGAGCAATTGTAAGTTAAACTGCTTCTGTTCTTAGATTTGACAAACAGCCCGTGTGTTTTATCAGATGAGGTGTTTGTAATGTTTAGCTGTTGTTTCTGCAGAACTCTTCATCCAACATGGACCTCCTGCCGTCCCACGAGGAGCTGGACAACACGGGATTCCGGGTCGCGGACAAGAAGAGCATGCTGGCTTTGATAGGTAAATGTTTCTCAAAGGGTGATGCACCGATATGAAGCAGACTCAGAACTTGCAGGGATGGGCTCTAGTGCCCACCACACCCTTGTAGTGGATAAGCGGTTAAGAAAATGCAGGGATGGATATTGCCACATGAAGGGAACACCGACATGGGTCGTAATTTTGCCCCAAAATGAACGTCGCATGTTCAGCCATCACTGTGATGCACACAGGCCAACTGTCTTACTCTATTTAAATGCTGTCCCGTCAGGTTCCCACTCAACAGACCGCAGCTCTCCTCCTCCGGGATACATTCCCGACGCTCTGCAGCAGGTGGCGAGGAACGGCTCCTTCACCAGCATCAACAGCGAAGGGGAGTTCATTCCTGAGAGCATGGACCAGGTACTGATGCTCTGGAGAGTCTACTCTAGGATTACATAAAAAAGGAGCTGCTCTGGTGTAACAAAGCAGTATTTAAACATAAACTTGAGGAATTTTTGGATGTAAAATACATTTAAAGTTTTTATTTCCAAGATGAGTTCCCCTAGCTGCTTAATCAAAACTATCATTTAGAGAGAATTAATTTTTTTAAGTTATGACCCTGGACTTTATAGTAGTTACAGCAGAACCTTTTAGCTTTTAGTGTTTTATTAAAGTTGATCTTTTCTTCCTCTTCTCCCTGCTGTGACCACTGAGTTTTGTGGTGTACCTGCCACTGTGGAGGACAGGTTAAATCCCTGATATACTCCCAAGCGGACCTGGGCGCGCACAGCAGGGCAGATGGTGGATGCGTATCTGGTTCTTTTCATACCACGTCGAGTGTCTGGGTACATGGACACGTTTCGCACACTTGTAGGTGAGGTCGTAGAGATGTGATTTGCGGAGGTCAGCGTGCTCCATCGCAGGCGCGGGCAGTTTGTGTAGCGTCACAAACGGCCCTTGTTTAAGTGTTGTGTGCTTCAATGCAAGTGCCATAACTAATGACTCCTGCAGCTCTCGAGAGAGATGGGAAGGACTTCTTTGTCTTGGAAGCTGTTAAAAGCTTCAGTTTAATTTCATGCATTTATTATTTTGAAGAGTAGTTTTCTAAACTTGCTTTCAGCATCAGTTTACGTCAAAATCAGTTCACCCAATCGCTAATGAGAGTTGTTTTAATTTGGGTTTTGAGAGTGTGAGAGTTTCTCTGATTTTTCTTTCTTTGCTTCAGATGTTGGACCCTCTGTCCATGAGCAGCCCGGAGAATTCGGCTTCTGGAAGTTGTCCCTCCTTAGACAGCCCGCTGGACAGGTCAGGATCACAGAATAAAACCAGAAACAAAAAAAGCCCCTAACATAAACTTCACTCTGATTTGTTGCTGTTGTCTTTATGTTGTGCAGTGACTACCCAAAGTCCAGGATGCCCAGAGCTCAGAGCTACCCAGACAACCACCAGGACTTTCCAGGTGAGAGTAGGTATTAGCTCAGGGTGTCGGACTCTTTAAGAGTTATAAATAAAAAAGTAAATAATCACCTGGAGCCTCGTCAACAAGTGAAACAAGTGAAAGACAGCCCTTTAAACATTTAAAGCAGCTGGTAGCCTAATATTTTAATATTTTTCAGCATAACCTGAGATGTTTGATGAAAATATGTTTTTAATGCATTGATCGAATGTCTGTACAAATGGAAAGGCCCAAAATGTTCACATGTCAAGTTTGTCACAAAAGAGCAAAAGTATTTTATATCTTTGATGCAAATAAACTCATTTGGATCTAGAAATAAAAGGTGTGTGGAGGCCGTGACCTGTTAATTTCCATCCTCCTCTTCCTCTGCAGAGTACGACATCCCGGTGTTTGAGAAGTCGGGGAAAGGAGGGACGTATCCTCGCCGATACGGCATTCCCTTTGGCCTTCAGGACTACAGCGACGGTGGGTCATTCTTACTGACACTGAAGCACTTTGACTCTGTTAACGAAGATATTAAAATATCACTCTTCCTCGTCCTCTGAACAGGGAGGAAGACTTTCCCACGGGCTCGGCGGACGCAGGTTCACAGTTTCCGTTCGCCAATCAGCTTCAGCCCGACCGAGCAGTCTCCCAGCACCAGCAGCGGCAGCAGCGTCTTCACCCCCGACCTGGAGGAGGCCCCCGGGCCGGCCAGGAGGCCGCGGAGGGGCAGCGACATCGAGCCAAACCCCAATCCAGCCGTGCCTCCGACGCTCTCCGTCATGGACATCAGCCCGCCCAGTCGCTGTGAGTCCTCGCAATACGACGTCTTCAAGATGTCTCGTCCGTTTGGTTTTTTCTGTGTTTATAGTAAATCTGATGTCTCGTGCGCAGCTCCGCGAGCGCCGACCAACTGGCGGCTGGGGAAGCTTCTGGGTCAGGGCGCTTTTGGACGGGTCTACCTGTGTTATGACGCCGATACTGGACGGGAACTAGCAGTTAAACAAGTCCAGTTTGATCCAGAGAGTCCCGAGACCAGCAAGGTATATGTCAGCACCATAGACTATACAGAGCTTAACTACTTAATTAGACCACCTCCCAGTGTGAGGTTTATGCCACAGCTGACCTAAATTAACAGCACTGGTAATTATCAAAATCAGCTTTTATGTTCCTGTAATGGTTAATCCACCAGTACATACGAGTTCTTTAGTAAAAATCATATTTTTAATACTAAAATATGAATTTTCAAATTTACTGTTTTACAAAAAAGCTGAAAAAATAGTAAAACATGATTTTTATCTATTTATTTATTTTTAATTAAGATGTTAAATTACAGTCATTTACTTGCATTCCTGAACAGTAAAATCAGTTTTGGTGGTTGTGATCTCCGACTCAAATTTGGGTATTAAAAACATGAATTCTCTTTAATTTCCAAATAAGTATCAATAAAATTATTAGTTTGAAACAAGGTTTTGACAGATTTCTAATATTTTGTGTGTTCTTGTTTTTATGGCAGATGGTCTAATAAATTTGTTAAGCACTGTATCAACATAGTGGTAGAGTTGGCTCATCTTAATGCATTAACGAGACATCTAGCTAAAAATAAAATCACATTAGATAAATTAATGCTTGTTTAAAGTGGTGATGTAGATTTGGACATTATTGTTTTCTTGTCATTCTAACAAATTGTCATCTTTTCCTCATTAATGATAATTATTTTATAGTTATGGAATCTGTTTTTACGTAATGCCTTATTGACTGATTATAATATAAAAACCCAGAAAAAAAAAGAGTCAGTGATTAAAACAGGCATAAAGTGACTTCAGTCCCACTGATCTGCTGTGTTTGCAGCGCTCTCCTGTATCTGTTGCTGCAGGGACTCTAATTTGCTCAGGAAGCCACCTCGTTTGTGGAGGTTCTCGCTTGATAAGCGCTGCGCTTGGAACATTTGAAATCAGTTTATTTGTGGACTCTAATGTTTGTGTCGTCCTGTTTCTCCTGCAGGAGGTGAGCGCGTTGGAATGTGAAATCCAGCTCCTGAAAAACTTGTGCCACGAGCGGATCGTCCAGTATTACGGCTGCTTACGAGACACGATGGAGCGGACGCTCTCCATCTTTATGGAGTACATGCCTGGAGTGAGTGCACGTTAACCGTTTACTGTTTCCAGTTATGTGAAAGCATGAAACTGCGGCCATGCTTCGTTTTTCAGCGAGTGTATTTTGTGTATATGTTTTAAGCCTGTGTTGCACGTAAGAGGGGAAAATGTCAGACTTTCTAAACCAGGAAACGCTTTCCTTGAGAGACGCTGAATTTTAATGTGGGGATATTTGATGATTCCTTCCTTTCCGGTGACCCTCAGGGCTCCATTAAAGACCAGCTGAAGTCGTACGGCGCGTTGACGGAAAACGTGACGCGCCGCTACACCAGGCAGATCCTGGAGGGGGTTTCCTACCTGCACAGCAACATGATTGTCCACAGGGACATCAAAGGTGAGCCGGACTGATTCTTTCCTTCAGCTTTTTGGTCTCGCTGGTGAAACACTTTGTAAAAGTGGGAAACGTAGAGTATGAAACTCTGTCGTCTTGGCTCAGGTGCCAACATCCTCCGAGACTCGGTGGGTAACGTGAAGCTGGGCGACTTCGGGGCCAGCAGGCGGCTGCAGACCATCTGTCTGTCGGGAACAGGCATCAAGTCGGTGACCGGCACCCCGTACTGGATGAGCCCAGAGGTGATCAGCGGAGAGGGGTACGGCAGGAAGGCTGACATCTGGTAAAACCACCCACAAATCAGTCTTTACATTATTCAGAGTAGCCACGGAAATGCATGAAAGTGAGATAAAATGTAATTTGATGAACTGAGTTAGAACCTTTTTACTGCAGCGTTACAAAGCGATGCTTCTTTACCTCAATCTCGAGCAGACAAAGCAGCAGTAAAGTCCTGTGTCCTAACAGCTCCTGTCATCATCAGTTTAAGGGTTAACATGCTTTTTGCATATAAAAAAAATTTGGCACACTTTTTTTTAATTAAAAGGCTGGAAATGCCCAGGAAAAAGTCACGTAGCACAAACTCTTTGGCTTCAGGGTTTAGACCAGTCCTGCTTATGTTTACAGTTAAACTCCACAAGCTCATTTGACCATGGTCCCTGTGCTTATCCCATTTAAAGACAGACCAATAACTTAAAACTTATAGTTTATAATGAGAGCGTTCAGTAATTGTTCAAGAAATATGTGAAAATTTCTCTCCGCCAAACTTTGAGACAGTCGCTGTTATTTCAGTGTGTATTTAATCAGCATTCAGATGAAAGTGTTGGAGACTTGCTCTCAGTATTGCGCAGTAATAAAGAACTTGGATTCAACCAAACACGCTTCAACAGTCATTGGGCTCCTTTATGGAGAACAATGAGTGAAGAACATTGATGAAAGCAATTCCCTAAATCAGGGTTTGACATAACTTTGTTTTTAAAAAACAAAAACAGCTTCTGGTCTGTTTAAGCACCCAGGATGGTCATAGTTTCAGGTCATTAAGGTTTCTCCTGCGTTTTACTGCCACTTGGTAGGATATAATATGCCAGAAGGGGGCAGCAATGCACCTACAAACCAGAACAGAAGAACACCCGACTAACAAGAAGCACTCTGACAGTGCAAACGTCACCGTGCAATAAAAATCAGATAACAGTGGCATTACAGATGTTTACTTTGATTACACAGAGGTCAAATGTGACATATTTTATGTCTTTATGTGGTACTTTCTGTATGTTGACACCACACCTGTAAGAATCATAGTTTCTCTGTTATCAGGCTTTTTGTCAGTTTGGGACCAATAAATCATGAAGTTGACCTTGAAGACGTTGGTGGATGTGAGGCAAAGTTTAATGGGTTGTTAACTTGACCCCACTCTGCACCCCTACAAAGTGTTATCAGAATTCATTCAAATGTTTTCGAGTAATCGTGTTTACAGACACGCACGCATGCAAACGCTGCCAAAAACAGCATAACCTCCTTGGCTGAGGTAACAAGGTGTGCGTTGGGCAATAAAGTTTGTGTGCGTCTATGAGATTAACTGCTCCTCCGGTGGAGGTGCAGCTGCACTGATCTCCCTCTGTCAATGTTTACACACTCATGCTGCTGTCGCTGCTGTCAGGCACAGGTCTTTGCTGTAGCACCACGTGTTACTACTTTTATTCCACATTTTAAAGTCATTTATTTAATATTTATTGTTTTATATTTATTCTTCTTTAATGTACTTGGAAAACTTAATAACTATTATGTGGGTAACAGGCTAAATGTGATGTGACAGTAAAGATCATTGACTTTGGTACAAACAGGAAAGATGTGCAAAAATAAAGGTGAGTACAGCTGTCAAAGTCGTGTTGGAACAAAGAGCGCGCTGGCAGTTTGGGAGCTGCGGGTGGTGGTGGTGATCTTAGAGCAGCAGGTGAATATTTCTCACAGTAATTTCAACAGAACACTCCCTAAAGTTATCCACGCCTCACCACAGTTTGAGAACCACTTAGTACATGAAAAGAATCAAGGTTCAGTTGCATTTCACCAAATTTAAAAGCTCTTAAATGTCCTTTTAATTTGGTTTAAATGTGTAACCAGTGTAGACGTAAAGAAGCGCCACTAACAGGAAGCTTAGGCCACATGTGGCTTTAAAGGTGAAAGATAAGTGAGCTGCACGGCTTCTTATAAAATCATTTTAATGAGCGGCGTGTGTCGCTGACAGCTGGAGGCTGTGAGAGCATTTCCTGCGGTTTCAGGCCGCGAACAGCTTAAAACTTGGATTCAGTCGAAACCATAAATTTCTCCTCCTTTCTTCCTTTTGAAGGTTTTAATGCTTGTTTTGTCGCCCTCAGGAGTGTTGGCTGCACCGTCGTGGAGATGCTGACACAGCGACCTCCATGGGCGGAGTTTGAGGCCATGGCGGCCATCTTCAAGATCGCCACGCAGCCCACTAACCCCGTCCTGCCCGCCCACGTGTCGGACCACTGCCGGGAGTTCCTCAAGCGGATCTTCGTGGAGACCAAGCAGCGGCCGTCTGCAGACGAGCTGCTCAGGCACATCTTTGTACATTAACACACACACCCCCAAAATCTTGAACCCCCGCCTGCCTGCCGAACTGCCAAATACGGCCTTATCAGACCCCGCCCCCCCCTCCACCTTCACGCTGAGACCACATTGGACCAGGAAGAACTGGCTGGAAGAAGGTGGGGTGCTCCTCCTGTCTCTGTTTGTATGAGACTGCCATAAAGGACACAAATTTTTATTTTATTTTTCTCCACAAGTTGCACCTTAACGTCTCCAACGCGGAGGAGGTCGTGCACTTCCTCCTCCTCCTCTTTGACAAACTTTTTTTTTTTTTTTTAAATGTTTGTACGGTTTCTCGCTCTGACTGTTTTGGAGCGGGATGGCGTCTGTGTTGTGGACCTACAGGAGCCGATGCCTGACTCTGGAGTAAATCCCACCCCCCCAAATGTCTCGCTGACCCGACCCCAGAATGTAGTCTCCTGCCAAAACCCAGAGCGACCGGCGCGCTGCTATAGACAAACCTGAATCTCAGACTCAAATCTGGAGAACACTCCCCGAGAAGTTTCCACCCGCCTGCCCTCATCCTTCGCTGAAGTCTGCGCTGTTTGTTTTTGTTTGTTTGTTTTTTCCTCTGACTGAACCACAGATGAAATGTTCTGCTTCGTTATCCCCGTCTTTGTGCCTTTTTTCTGTTTGGGAATGAGTCTAAAGTTTTCTTTTCTTTTTTTTTTGCTTCCTGGATAAACTGCCTTCACACCAGCTGATCCCCGTTCAGCCGTTTCTGCCTTTCTGTGCCGGGGACCCGCTGTGCTGATCATTCGGTTTGTTCGTCCGCCTGCTGTACCAGCTCCGCCGGCTGGAAACCAAATATCCTCTGTTTGAAAACTCGTCGTGCTGGTGTAGAAGTGAAGCGCCACATCGGTACCTGCGCTCTCTTTCTTCCTCTTCTTCTCAAAGGACTCTCTGATCTGATTGGCTGAACCCTTGTCACGGCAGATTAGCAGCAGATTAATGAATTTACTGCAGATCAATGTTGGCTTTTAGCAGCTCAGAGTCAATTCAGCCACATGAAGCAAGCCAGGAGTATTCACACAACCAGACTTTAAAGGTGCAGCGTGTAGGATTGTTGATTTAAAACATTAAAAACTAAAATACACCCATGTCCTTGTTAGTCCACCGTAACTAAGGTGGGAAGATGATTGATTGTCAGTCCAACGTGAGAGGAAGATGGTGGAATGCTGCTCAGATATTCTGTTTTTGTCTATTTAAACTGTTTGATTTGGATGTCTTGCCACTCGTGTTGAAGGAGGCCCAATAAGGGCTGAAGCTGTTGGTGAGCCAAAGCTGGCCAGGTAGGGTTTGTTTTAGTCTGTAGTGCTTATGGGATGCTTTGGACAAGGAGGTCAGGTCCATGCAGGCCGTGTAGCTTCACCAGCAGTTCAGCTTTTTTGGGGATGGTGAACGTGTCCATGCCAGAGAGCCAGTCTGAGTACTTAAATGTGGAAACAGCTGCTCAAAAAAGATTAAATTTGGTGCTTTCATCTGTTCATAGTGAGACCCGCTGCCATGATGAGGACTTGAGCACTCAGATTGGAGACGCAGGGGAGGAAAATTTGAAGATCTCGTTCTGTTGTCCATTTCATTTCAAACTAAACGTTTTTAGCTGCTTCTCATTTAACCGACAGGTGCTCGCGGCTCCTCCTCGTGCTGCACCGCTGCAGTCGGTACATTCATCGCCGCTTTCAGACAGACTTGCAGAGCTTCGTTCTCGCGTCTATCGCTCGGTACTGCGGTCGCTGTCGCCGCCGAATCAAACGCATCAGAGTTAACTCGTCACTTTAACCGCAAACGCTCCGTTCAGCACATCTGGCTTTAAGGCATCGACTCCACGACTATGCACACGCCAGATAGCAGGACTAGCTTAGTCTGCCACTGACACATTGGCTCTTGATGACCACTTTTTTTTTTCCCCCCTCTTTCTTGTTTTGGGGAGGAACGGTGATGTTTCTGAGAAGCTCGGCCAGCAGCCAATCAAATCCTGTTTGGTGAAAATGTCCCACATTAAAGACTTCTGATTTTTAGGACTCAAAAGTTGCCTTAAATATTGGGCATTTGCAGCATATGGATTAACAAACGGTCCATGTACAAACTTTCTAAATGTTAAAGTAATGACAAAAATCAGAGTCTTGTTGCTTGCTGCTAATAATGAAATATTTTTAGGCTTAAAGAGACGATATGCAAACCTTTTCTCCTCATCAGAGATGGTTTCTGCAGAGCAGGCGACAAAACATTTCTGGTGCAATCAGCAACTTTTGACCAGCAGTGAAAGTGATCGTGACTCCTCGAAGTTAGTCGGACCCTCCTCAGCTCCCCACCTTTCACTCTGCACTCGGTTTTAATTGAACTCTGTTTAGACCCAAGAGAACATCTGCAGCACCTTCCCTGTTCTGCTTTACTACTCAGTAACTAATTACCAGGAGCAGCTTTTATTGCGGTGGATGGATCGTTGGGTCTGTAATTTACATTTTAGCGTAGAGTAGCAGTCTGAGTTTCTGACACTTATTAAATGTATGCATAAGTTATCCAAAAGTTGCCTGTAGCAGTCAGAGGGCTTTGAAGCTTCATTGTCCAAATATTTGATTGTAATGTCTGTGTTTTTTTTTCTTAGATGGACATTACCATAAAAGTCCCTAAAAAAGTATTGTGTAATTTTTCCAGATGTTTTGATTAGTTTTTCCTAGACTGGAAGAGATTAAAGCTTCAGTGATGTGTGAGCATGTGGCAGGATTACAGGTTACAGCTACAGTAGCAGGATGTGAAGAAGTATCATCTAATCAGTGCCAGCACTCTCGGTTAGCATGTTGCGTTTATGAATTGTTTTGTTGCAGCATGCAGATACCTGCTAATTAGAACCACAGAGCTCTTGGACGAGCTGTGCCGAGCATATTATTTATTATATAACGGCATTAAAAATGCTCCAGAAGAGAGAAACGGCTGCAGCTGCCTGTCAGTGTGGCCACACCCCCTTCTTTAAACCTTAAGACGGTCTGATTGGACGAGGATTTTTGAGGTGGCCTCAAGTGGCCACTAGAGGAACTGCAGTTTTGGGACCTTCCCTGGAGGTTGCTGCTTGTGTCTGCAGTCTGGAAAAATTTCAGATTGTGCAGAGATTTTTGGCCTTCGCGTTGATGCAGTATGATGGCTTCTTAATCACTGTAGCTAAAGAGAAGCTCTAAATAGTTACAGCTTCCTAGGTCTAGCCCTAAAACCTCTGCAGAGGTACGAGTATAAAAAGTAAACATTATGCACTTGTAGTGGCTATTAGGTGTTACTAGTCGGATTTTCCAGATTGCACCTTTTTTTTAAAGGCAGGAAGCGGCGGTTTCTGTGACCTCCTTTTGCCCTGACTTCCTCTGAAGGCACTTAAATGCTGTTGAGCCTTTCCTGCTCTGTGGAAACTTTCTTTTACACTCTCATTATGCATCTTCTCAGTGGTACGTCGCTTGGAATTTCAGGCGGCTCACGGTAAACTGTCTAGTACCGATGGAGATCGCCAGCACTGGTCGTCATAGATACGCACTACCATTATGCACTCTCGGTTTCTCACTGATGGGGGGGGGGGGGGGGGGGGGGCGGGGGGCCCCCCCCCCCCCCCCCCCCCAAAAACCTCCCCTCACGGTTCCTGACGCTCGTGCAGCTCAGATCGGCGACTTTTTCTTTGCACATTTTTAAAGACTGTTTTTTATTTTTAGTGTGTGTGTGTGTGCGCGCGCGCATGTGAGAGAGAGAGAGAGATGATGATGATGGCGGTTCGGTTAACCTTCACATGAATGTAACGTCTCATTCTTGGCCTCGTTCGCCACAGCGGTACTGGTATTTGTCACTTGCGGAGTGCCAAGATACACCTGTAGTTCTCGTTTAAAGCCACTGCTGCCACTCCTGAATCAATGAATGAATGAATGACTGTGTGTGTGTGCGTGCGTGTGTGTGTGTGTGTTAATGTGCATTTACTGCAGATGTTGCTCATTGGACACTGCGCCTGAAATGCCTTGAGCATTCTGACTGTAGGGGATGAGAGGGTTAAAGTAAAAAGAAATCTTGTACAGATGTATAAAAGTGAAATTGTACTTTTTTTTTTCTTTTTTTTTTAAAGGAAACTTATATCCCACATGTTTGGTCTGTGTATTGTAAAAGAAGCCATGTTTATAATTCTAATTGGTTTGTGACCAATACGCCTGTTTATATCAGATCTGTATATCAGTGGTACGCATAATTTTTTTTAATATATTTTTTATTTTTCCTTTTTTTTTTTTTTTTAATGGGAGATTGTATGCATGGTTGGGTCCTGAGAGACACAGCAGTGCCCTCAAATTATTATTATTTTTTTTAATTGGCAAAATTGCAGGAGCTCAATGTTCATAATTACAATTATGATGATGAAAACAATAAAAGATATTTATTTCACATTAAGACTTTGGTGTGTTTTTTCTGTGCTTTGTAGTTGGCATATTTGTACATCTAATAGATACAATAACATGGAAATACAGTAAATAAGGCAAAAACTGAGTTTGTACAATTCTAACGAGCTTGAAAGTCAATATTTGGTGTGACCACCTTTATTCTTCAGCACAGTCTCAACTCTCTGAGGCAGCTTTCTTCTCATTTCTTTAAGAAGTCTTCAGGAATAGTTCTCCAGGCTTCTTGAAGGTCATTCAAAGCTCTTCTTTGGATGTTTCTGCCTTTTGTTCTGCTCTCTGTCAGGATGATCCCACACTGCTTCATTAATGTTGCCACTGATTTTCAGTCCAGTTCTTGTGTAATGTGGCATACCTCAGCCTTTTCTCCCTGTTTCCCTTCCTAACAGCCACCCTTCCACTGAGACCATTTCTGATGAGGCTTCAGTGAACAGCAGATGGATCAGCTGAAGGTCCAGGTGCATCTCTCAGGACCTGCATGCTGAGATAAGCCATGTTTTCAGTTAATAGCTTTTTGGGAATCGCCTTGGTGCAAAAATCCTACACTACTCAAAAAAATTAAACACTCTTGTTTTTGTAGTTGTCTCATTGTTGACCCTCTAGCAGCCCCTCTGCTACTTAACTGACCAGATCAACATCCCAGAAATGTAACTGATTTGGCGTAATAATCTGATTTAAAAGGGTTACTTGTTGCTTGAGCGGTATATGAAGAAATGGGGGGGGTGGCTCAAGACTTTTGCATAGAGCTGTACAGCATGCAGTCACTTTCTAATGCAGCTTTAGATGACCACTAGATGTCCACATTTCAGCACAAATGTGCTGTTTGCTCCTTTTCTGTGCAAATGTTACCATGATGATATAATTGCAGCTGGATGTTTATCGCTTCCTCGGCTTTGTGTTTTTAATGCAGAGGCTCTAAAGAGGTCAGAAAATGTCAGGTTGGTTTAATGAAAAACTGAATGTGTGGACTGTTAAACCTGTTCACAGGCTTTAATAGCCATTGCTCACGCAAACTGCCTGAAGGGGGTGGATCTGCACAATTGAAGGCTTGTACTCACTGTAACTGTAGCTTCAAAGACAGAAATACACTCAAACTCTTAGACACACAGTTTCCACCATGGGCTCCCGGGTTGCTGCAACCTGGTACCGCCGCCTCCATGCACTCTGCGCCGGCACAACGCGGCAGGTCGCGCCGGTGCCCCGACCCGGACCCTCCGCTTCCATTTCGGGCAGAAGAAATCTGAACGTCCAGACAGCAACTGAGCCGGTTAAGCTGAAGAGCATTGATGACTTGCCGGGGCCCAGCCGGTCCACCACTCTGTACTGGCTGTTTGTCAAAGGATACGCGGAGAAGACGCACTTACTGCAGGTACCGGAGACGATTTGCGTGCCTTTTCCTTCCCAACTTGTTTGTAGCTTCCCACAGACGAGTGAAACAAGTGTGAGATTACCTTTAGCTGAGAACAAAAGCGTCTTCCATGGCAGAAAATGCATTCAGAAATTTAACTTTCTTTTTATTCACTTTTATTCGTAGTGGCTCAGTGCTGTATTAACCCCAACCAGAATAAAATGAGTCTGCGTATTAGGTGGTCTCCCAATTCCTTATATAAGCCAAGCAAAAATAAAGCTGAAGGTTGTTCAGTATTCTTCTTACACTCATGCCCCCCCCAACCCCAGCAAAACAAAACAAAAACAAAAACAAACTTCTAATTGTGTTTGTTTAGCATTTTTAAGGCTTTTACCAGTAAAGCTCCTGCAGCAAGCTTCAGCTGTTCTGAGAAAGGTTAAAGATTGTGGTTTTCAGTTTGACTCCATGAAAACCGATTTATGGAGTTCGCCAGGGCTTCTTTATAGGTTCCCTTAAATTTTATTCATAATCAGGACTTTTTTTTTTTATTTCATAGCACGTTTAACAGGCAGAAAATCCTCAAAACAGCTGATGACTGCAGATAATACTGACCAAAAATAATTGATTTGGCCATAAATAATAAAATAAAACAAATTGCTTTTTGTTCTAAAGAATCTTCTTAACTATATATATATATATATATATATATATATATATGTTTCTGGTCTTTAAATTTGGATTTCATGAAAACCTGTCAGTGGAGTTCCTCAGGGGACCTTTATGGGTCCTCTTATGTGTTTATTTATAGAACCAGGATTTTTTTTTCTCAGCTGGTGAGCCAAAAACAGCCATAATTCCATAATCTCATCCTTCAGTTTCTAAAATAATCCTTCAGTTTTTGCAGCTCTCTTGTTGCAGTTCAGCCTCCACAGTAAATCTGCTGTTCTGAAAAATCTTCTTAAACTAAAAAAAAAAAAAAAGATTTTGTTTTCTGGTTTTTGAAGCCCTTTATTGGAAAAGGAACTCCACTGACTAATATTGGCCCAAATCCTCAAAACACCGCTGAGGACTCATAAAGCAGCCGTGCGGAGCTCCGCTGTCTAATTCTGAGCATATCAATACTGTCTGGTAATCACCTTTGAATAGGGATGGATCCATTGATCTCATCACATCATTATTCTCTCCCCTTTAAAATAATACTAATGAAGGCAGAACACGTGCCTTCCACTGGCTTCACCCTTTATTGCTGGTAATTTCCATCATTCATCCAGGATTTGTAGAAATGTGTGTTTCTGTGGTGATTCACAGTTTTCCCTGCTGACTATATAAAACCTGCACTTGGCTCACAAGGGCCTTTCCTGCATTCATTACAGCTGAATTGCCTCAGTATGAGACACATGAATGGGTAATAAAGGATACTGAAGCTATGCAGTTTATGTAATGTAAAGACTCTTATTGTAATCTTACCATAGATGCATGTAATCAGTTTCCTAATGGTCCAGCTGTTTTCAGTATTAATATGTCAACTTTTTAAACTAATATTTAGATTAAACTTTATAAAACTGGGTTGAATGTTTTGGTTTAATTTTACTCTAAAAAGTAGTGGAACCAGTGACTATAACTAATGTACCTCAAGTTGTCTCAGTTGCTTTAAAATTCAGTTTACACTTTTAATTAACTAATTTGACTAATTTTCTAGGGGTTACAGAAGAGTCTGTACGGGCCTATCTGGCGCTCCAGGTTTGGCCCGTTTGACATTGTCAATGTGGCGACACCTGAACTCATTGCTCAGGTGATCCAGCAGGAAGGTCGCTACCCGGTTCGAGTTGAGTTGCCCCACTGGAAGGAGTACAGGGATCTGAGGGGCCAGGCCTATGGACTGCATGTGGAGTGAGTGTAGATGATGTTAAAGAGATTTTTATTCATGTGCCGGAAAATCCTCAAAAAAACAAAAGAAGCTCAGAGGAGCTCCTCTGACTGTTACTGACCTAATGAAAAGTTCAGCCATATACCGTACGTAATTCTTATGCTAAAATCTTTATTAAAGTTAAGCCCCTGTGGCAAACATTGTGAAGGATGTTTTAAGCTAAAACGTATAAAGCCTGTTTTTTTTTTTAAATCTAATTTTATGAAAAAAAAACAAAAAAAAAAACTTTAGCAGTGTTCCTCGGGGCTCCTTCATGGGTACCCTTAAGAACATACTTATAGTAAAGGCATATTTTATTTATTTTCTAGCAAGCAGAGAATTTACCAAAAACGACTGTGGATCCAAAAAGGAGTGCTGAGGAAGGAATTCCACTGACTAATACTGGGCAAAAAAAAATTGTTAAACAGCCATAACTCTTAAATAATCCTTCAGTTTTCTTGAGGTAGTATTTTTTTCTTGACCTGTAGTATACATTTGGTTTTAATCTGTTATTCTCAAAAAAATCCACTGCATGTTGATCTGTCTTTAAGTGGCAGACCTTTTCAGTTGGCGTCCTCAAAGGAAGCAACAAAGGTAACACTACAAATGTGGACTCTGTTTGGCGACAATTTCAAAGTTAGGTTAAAGAAAAAACGTTTTTTGGCATGTCATAATGTCAGAGACTTTACTGAACAGAACTGACACAAGGCTAAAAGAAGTTTTATGAGGATCAAATAATTTTCTGAAAACATACCAATGGGTTGATTTATCCCCTTATGGTAAAAGTTGTGACCTGAAGCTAGTGCAAGTGAAAAATAAACCCTCTTCTGATCATTTATTGGTGTTTATGATACATGCTTAAAAAATAATTTCACAAGTATAAAAACATGCTCGACCAAATGGTTGAATTATTATTTAGGGGTAAAAGTTGCGACGCCAAGATGATCAATTTAAAATTTCGATGAGATGGACTCCAAAGCCATGCAATGTGGCGCCTGTGGGATCATGTGACTTTGTGTGGTGGAAAGAGTCCCACACAGAGACAGATGCACTTTGCCCATCACTCATTCGTCCTTACAGTCAACATATAGCAGCTACTGATCCTGAACTTGAGAGAAAACAAGTGAGATCTTTCAAAAAGACTAAATACGAGAAACATGTAGAAAAATGTGCAGATGTATTACCATTATGGGTAATTTTACTAACTGGCATAAATTAATATTACAAGCACCATAACAGTGCATGGTATGTGACCTTGGGTTAAACAAATAACTTGTTTTGCACTCTGACTCCTGCGGGATCACACATCTCTTGACTGTCAAACTATGGCGCAACAACGCCCACACAAAAATGCACTTTGCCCATCACTCATTTTACAGTACCTCCTGTACAAAACAAAAAGCTATGGGTTTTTTTTTTTTTTGACCAAAAACCTAAAGATCAAAATCAAGTTTATACAACTATGAATGATAAGTTGTCCTTTGATTTTGGCAAAACCTGCTTTGTGGGGTTCCTCAGGGTTCCTTTATTGGTCCCTTTAAGTTTTTATTCACAGAAACAAGACTTTCCTTTTGTTTCCTGTTTTATAGAACAGGACCAGATTGGTACCGCATTCGCAGCGCTCTGAACCCCAAGATGCTGAAGCTGCATGAGGTGTCGGCCTATGCCTCCGTCATCCACCAGGTGGTTGGAGATCTCCTGCAACGCATCGAGCTCTTAAGAACTCGCAGTCATGACCAGGCCACAGTTTCAGACCTGGCACCTGAGCTCTATAAGTTTGGCTTTGAAGGTGGGAGGGGCAGCAGCTAATACCACAGGTTAGGGTTTGTAGCTCTGTTATGTATTTACTTATTTATCTATTATCTGACAGGTGTATCCTCCATCCTGTTTGAGACCAGGCTGGGCTGCCTGCAGGAGGAAATTCCCCATGACACTCTTCGCTTCATCGCGGCTGTTAACGACATGCTGACGTTCTCTGACCCCGTGCTCCTCTTCCCACGCTGGAGCCGCGACATTCTCCCCTTCTGGAAACGCTTCATTCAGGCCTGGGACGACCTCTATGCCGTAGGTGTGTAGAAAAAGAAGCTGCAAACGGGAAGATTTATGCAGTTTTGGGGTCGTTTTAAATTAATAAGTATCTCTTATGTGTTTGCGTGGCAGCTCAGATGCTCATCGACAGAAGAATGGCTGAAATTGAAGCTCAGGTGAGCAGGGGTGAGCCTGCAGAGGGCTTGTACCTGACTTACCTGCTGTCTTCTGACAAGCTGAGCAAAGCGGATGTCTACACAAGCGTTACAGAGCTGATGCTGGGAGGAGTCGACACGGTGAGAAAAAGAATGATGCTGTGGTCTGGTTTTTACGGAAGCCGAGAACTTTTTTCTGATGGGTCTTCTCCTGATAACGAGTTATTTATCTCGTTATCTCGAGAAAACGGTAATCGTTATTTCGTGATAACGAGATAAATAACTCGTT
>JAVDPK010003083.1:533270-553156 GCA_034780415.1 Cichlasoma orientale | reverse complement strand
GGGTGGCATTGAGGCCCAGTATAAAACAAAGAACTGTTTTGAACTGTGAGTCTTTCAGTAGAGTCCAAGAATTAAAAACAAGGAGCGTGAAATTGAGTAAACATCTACCCTGCCCTTTGTGCCTATGTCCTCAGGCATTTTCGCTTACACAAAGAACAACATGTCAGCTCTGATTGATTCCCAGTGTGGAAAAATAAAGAAACAGCATGGGAATGCTCCGTGAGTCACATCTGTGGAGACTGATTTCTTTGCTTCTTCCTCCACCAGCCTGTATCCCGTGGTACCTGGAAACGGACGCTACGTCTCGGAGAATGAGGTGATTATCGACAACTACTGGTTCCCAAAGAAGGTAGGGAGGCACGGTTGCACACGCAGAGGACGCAATGTACGTGTTTTTAAAATAATAAACTTTATTCTCGCCCTGTTCTTCCCTAGACTCAGTTCCATCTGTGCCATTACGCAGCCTGCCACGACGAGTCCGAGTTTGTGGATGCTGAGCACTTCCTCCCGGAGCGGTGGTTTTCCTCTGAGGCACCGAGTAGCCGCAGCAACAGAGCCACGCCCGGGTTCTACCAGCACCACCCGTACAGCTTCATCCCGTTCGGTGTCGGGGTGCGAGCCTGTGTGGGGAAGAGGGTGGCGGAGATGGAGATGCACTTTGCTCTGTCCAGGGTGAGTGATGCGGAAATCCGCTTCCCTGGACAGTTAGCTCAAGTAAATCCATTAAAGGTACTTTTTGTAGTTACCCTCAGGGCAATTTAATTCAAACTTTCACCACCAGAGGGCAGTGTTTCTCCAGTGGGTGACTGTTGAGATGTATTTAGATGTGTTCTGCTTTGCGCGAGAGACTTTTGCCTTTTTCCAGGCTGCCTTGCCTGGTTATATAAAGGTTATCCGAGGGAAATTTCACAAACCCTGTGTCGGGAATTATGATTGTTTACAACAAAATAATAAATGCTAAACAAAATCTGGCAAAAAAAAAAAAAAAAGCTTTCTGGAGCTCCTTTCTTTTTCCACACTGGGAAAAGTCTACACTGGTTTATTGCAAGAGTCAAACAAACAAACAAAAACAAAACAAAAGAACACAGTAGTTAATGAGCTTCATTAACTAGGCGAGGGCTTCAGGGTTCTTTGTGGGCAGATACACACACACACACACACACACACACAGAGTCCCTGCAGGCAGGGCCTGCACACAAAAGTGTTAAATGTAGAAAGACTAACAGATGAAATGACTGGAGTGGGAGCAGGAGTGCGTACCTGACGCTGACGCAACAATTTGGCAGTGATTGAGGGATTTCTTCAGGCCCCTAAATGTGTGCACATGAGCAACAGGTGAGTAGATCAGCTGACTCACCACAGGTGAGGTTATTGCAGGATGGCGGGAAGACCTGGAGAAACACCCTCGCCCTGGAATAAACAAATCGCGCCCACAAATAACACACATACCCACACAGAGAAGGGCGAAAAGGAGCGGGACGACTCGGGAGTCATGACACGTGAATAAAAATCAATAAGTTCAAAGCAGTTGTATGAACTGTGGTAATTAATGTATCTGTTATGTAACTATTCAGTTCCACATTTTTATTCTTGGACTCTAATAGAGTTGCTTTCAACTGAATTTTATGCTGAGCCTTGGTGCAGCCTCTTAGATGTTTTAGCTCCTCCCCCTTTGAGACAACTGTTTCTGATTGGCTGCCCTTCATACAGCGGGGAGTGGAGTTTGTGTGTCCACAGAAAGCACTGAAGCGCCTTTCTTTAGTATTTATAGAATTCAGATGAACTCGAGCAATCTGAATAAATGACCACAGTAGGTACAGTACTGTGCAAAAGTCTTGAGCCACCCTTCATTTCTCTATATTTTGCTTCCAAGCAGCCAGATTTGGTTGTAATGTTTAAAGTGGTGTTGAGCAATAGTTCTCCAGGCTTTCTGGAGATGCCCCATTAAAACAGAACACATATGACAGACAATAAGGAAAAGCAGAATAGGTCCGCTCCAAAAATTTCGTAACTTTTCTCAAACTCCCGATCAATCACAAATTTCGCACCAAAAAAATTATAAAATTTTATTAATATATTTACACAAATGTTTAGCCACATCTCATGTAATCAACACAGGAAGCAACTAATTTATGCGCTAAGGAGACTAAAATCTAAACAAGATGACGGTTCTTTCACGCCCGGTTATTGATCACTTCCCGCTGTTGCTCTGCAGCTGATGCAGCACTACGAAATCCAGCCTGAAGAGGGCGCACCGACTGTGGAGGCCAAAACTCGGACGCTGCTCATCCCTTCCAAGCCCATCAACCTGCGCTTCATGCCCAGAGCCTGAAGGTGGCGCCAATGATGGTCAGCATATTCACAGTAAAAGCTCTCCCACATGTTTTTTTCTCAGTATGACTTAAGAGTTTGTGCAATTTGAGCTTGTTACTCAAAGCAAAAATGAGTAATTGGATCAAGGATAAGGGAACCTTTGGCATTTGTTAATCTGGGTGTGGTGGACTAATGCATGTCAGCCCTCACAGACCTGCGAACAGTTCCTGTCAGCGCCTGCTTTTCACAAATTTCAGTGATGGTAGTGAGTAAACAATTAACCCAGGCTGACACATGCATGAGTTTATAATTCTCAAATATATTTCCTCACTGCCATGGTTCCCCATTTGTCTGCATGATTTGTGTCACTTCCTGTTTGATTTAGGCAATGTCTCTATTTGTAAGACTCTGGTTACTTTACTTCCTCTGTGATGTTGCGGTCAAAGAAATCCTGCTGAATGAAGGAAGTGATATTTTTCCAGTGAAAAATTTCACTTCATTGCTAAGGCTTGATTTTTTTTTTTAAAAGTTGGTCACAGTGGGATTATGATTATTTTTTTCCACTCTGTGCACTCATATTTTCTGATGAGTGTAACTCCTGCCTTATTTCAGCCTCTAAAGCCTGAGGAGGATGTTCCAGCACGTCCTTTATTACCTCCTTCAGCAGAGGACACACTGGACCATTATTAACCCGGATCAACAGATTAATAATCAACAGATTTGTACAGTGAGAGGCAAAACATTTTTCGACACAGGCTGTTTATCAGGTGATTAATGATTGTACAGAGTAAATAACCAACCCAGGTTTCTCTTAAGGAATAGATTTAAGACAAATTTTCCATTTTTAAAGAATAAATTGATGATTTATGTCAATATATTTCCTTGGCTGGTTTATTGTTGGGTATTTGTTCTGATTTTAGTTGAGATCCCTTCTTAGAGTTCCCAAGCAGGAGGTACATTTTTGGAATATTTGACCACAGCCTCGGCTTCCTTTTGTTTTTGTCACTTCCTGTTTTATTTTGGTAAGAACTCTGCTTGCTTTGCTCTCTTTGTGAGTCATTAGTGTCACCTGTGTACTTACATTGTTGTGTTGTCTCTCAGTAGTCGACTGTGTTTGTCTGCATGTTTGATCTTTTTGTGTTTTCCCTCATATTCTCTTCTGTTTTAGTCTTTGGACTCGTTCTGAATTTTCTGAGAGTTTTTTCACTGTTAAAGGCGCGCTTTGTGTTTGTTAAGCCTTGTCGTGCGCGGTCTGGGTTTCCCTTTTATCTTATTTCCCGAGGCCCCGAGTCCGGTTTGAAAATGATTCACAATTAAATCCATTTTTCTGTAATAATCCACTGACATCGAGCAGTTTCCGGTGCAGGCTGTTTATTAGGCATGTCGGTTCCGTACAACAGAGACAAAGACCATGATACAGACTAGAGACTAAGAGAGAGACTAAGACACACACGCACACACAGACAAAGAGAAGAGGAGAAGAGAAAAAGCACAGAGACAGCAAAGTGCTGAAACAGCAAGAAAGAGAGGACAGAAAAGTCAAAAAGGAGAGAAGAGGCAAGAAAAGAGGTGAAAAAGAGAGAGCGAGACCAAAGGCGCACCACTTTTTATATCTTTGGATAACACCTGCCCATTTACCTTTGACCTCTCTTAATTTACATAAAGTCTCAACCCAAACTTAAATCCCAGCCAATTGTCTTTTAGTTACACTACACCACAGTCACGTGCTTAAGGCGCACACGTCACAGGGAAACCCCCGGTTTATGGCATTTATAGCAGATGTCACCTGTGATGAACATTTCTACATAAACATCTGCTAGAATAAGATCACCATCACCACTCCTCTTACCCAAGTTTCCTTCCACTCCCTCTTTATGCTATAAGATCACAAGGGGCCTACGGGACTCCCATTGTTTAGGAGCGCACCTGCGCTCTAACATCACTGTAATACAGCGAGAGAGTACAAATTAAACAGTGCTTATTCCAGCATCTCTACAAAGGCCTCAAACATATACACATCGGATCAAACAGACCTTACCCTCAACACAGAGGAGCATGAAGTACTCAGTCCGTCAGCATGTGTGTATGTGTATGTGTCTCTTATCTGGCCATGCCATAAAATTGGCGCCTGGTACTTGAAAGAGAACTAACAACCCCAAGTACTTAGGTGAGTGTTACAGTATAAGATGGTAAAAACACTACATGCTCATGTGATAGAACTACAACACTACAATCATATATGATAAGTAATACGAGTAAATATATCCCCATGCAATAATACATATAATGAAACAAAACAAAGGTCCTATAAAAGATCACACCACCCTCACATCTGTAAATCACTGCTGACAGCGGGTAAAGTCCCCACTTACACATGGAGTGCAGGATTATCACTTGTAAAGAGTATAAAAGGTCACTAGGGGCCTGCAAGAATACAAGCAGTGTGTAAAAACCCATACATTGCATATATTCTCTACTAACAGCAAGAAAAGTATAAAAGCTGGATCAAAATAACAAAAAAAATTCCTCAACAGCCTCCCCCGGGTGTGTGCATGTGGCCCCTCCTTTTTAGTAACCCAAAACAGATGCTGTTATTACCGCTCGGTTACTAAAGCTTGCACCGTCAGGTCCGAGAGCTCTCTGACTAACGAAAGGAAACTGTTGCTAAACTGAATCTCAAATCTTTTTGACAATGAACCGTTTGAGTAAAGTGAACCTGAGAAGTGAATCTGCCTTTAGAGCTCAGAGATTTTGTTTGTTCGTGTCTTTACTTTAAAGTAAACTTTGTTTTTGTCTTCTTTCATAAACACTGCGGTGCTGGAAGTAATTTAATGTTTATCTTCTTCTTTCAGAGAACCCGAGCACAGAGGAGAAGATGTCGACATAAACATGAACTTTAATGGCCACAGCTTGCCCTCTGCATTATGCAGTCAACGTAATTGTATAATAATAAGCCGTAATATCACTGTGTGTGTGTGTGTTTGTGGGTGTGTGTGTGTGTGTGTAAGCCTAACTGAATCAACTTTGTATACCTGCGCTTGTTCATCTCTTTGGGTGGTACAAAGCTGGAACAGGTGGTGTTGACAGCAGGGTGTTGGAAGTGTGAAAAGGTGTGTGTGCCGATGGATGGCGCGTGCTGCCCCCTTGTGAGGAAAGGCAGTCTGTTTATATCTTAATGTCGAGGCTGATAAAACATTTTATTTAGCACGGGTGTTTTTTTCCTGTAACTTCAGCATCAAACGCACATTAATGAGGAGAGAAGACACACGCTGGAGAGAGAACCTGAAGAAGGACGTTCACCAACTTCCTCTAATAATATTCACGTAATATTTGTCGTTTGAAGCTGTAGATGCAGATTTTTCTCACTGAGCTCATCATGGTTTTTTTTTTAGATTGTTTGCAGCCGTTATGAACAAATAGAAATTTTTATTTTCTGTATATTTTTACAGTGATGTTAAATGTAATGGTGCTGACTGTGATCCCAGTATGGGTTAGATGTTGTTTTTTTCCAAGTAAATCGTGTATCGTGGTTGTAATGAGTGGTTATTTGAGTTACCGTCCATTTCATATCAGCTCAAAGCCGTTTAACTGATGCATTGAACAAAGTGGAGCTCTAACGAGCTTGGAAGTCAATATTTGGTGTGACCACCGTTATTCTTCAGCACAGCCTGTGTCAGGTCAATTTTCTCTGTTTCTTAAGGACGTGACGTTCAGATGCTGTTCATCTGCTGTAGATAGTTTTTTAGCCTTGACCCATGCCCCCGACGGTTTTAGTTGACTTTTTCCTGTTTTTAACATGCTTACTCTTATAATGCGTGGATTGGTACTTTTTTTCTTCTTTTTTTTTTGCATTTCTGTTAAATAAATAGTTTTTTCACACCCAGTTTAAGCTTTTATTTGAGGAATCCTTCCACTGATGGAAATCAGAAACAAGAAACATGTCAGGAGCATTTTTTCCCCCATATTGTTCAGTTACTGATTACACACCAGCAGACAGTTACAAATAATCGGCAGTAGTAATTAAAGTACAAGATGTGTAATAATCTTGGCTCGTGTTCCTCTTTGGTATTTGGAGGTGTGCTCACAAAAATATTTCTCTGTCCAAACATCAGCTTTAGTTCTTTAAGCAGTTCTCAAAGAATGCAAACAGAAGGCATGATGGTACACGCACATAAAAATCAGGTCCATCTGCACAGCGTCACGTGAGTCCCGCAAGCTTTTCCAGTCTGAACCAACTGATGACCTGATGTGAGACTGAAGAGAGTTACAGAAGCCTGAACTTTGTTTGAGGAGATGACAGAGAGGACGTCCTCTCAGTGCAAACACTGCAGTATGAGAGTCTTTCCAGTACCTCTGTCTATATTGTCTGTTGTCATGCTGTGTGAGGATCTACATCAAGTTAACCAAAGCTAAAGGTGCAGGAAGTGAGATCATGTCTCTTTCAAATTAATTGTCTGTATCTGTTTTTTTTTTTTTTACATTCATGAGCCTTTAAACAAAAGCTGTTTGTGTTTATCAGGTGCTCCAAGTGTATGATAGCAGTTTATGTTAAGGACAAAGACACTAAAACTAGTCCCTTGTCCCGTTGTTGCCTCTCCAGTGCGCCTGTTGTCACTTTAACTTGCACCAAAGCAGCTCACATTGATTCACGATGGTTTATGCTTCCTGACCGGACACACAAATATCTCAGAGGTTTCACTGACTTTGTGTTACAGTAATGATCGAGTGTTCCCATAATGTTGCTGAGCAGTGCAGTTTGTTTGGATCTGGTTGTGCTAAAAATATCCAGCACGCACTCCTGGAAATAAAAGAGCCTCGAGGAACCTACTGCCACTCTAGAGGAGCCGGTTTAGTAGTAGGTTTAAACATCAAACATTTTCTTGTGTGCGTGCGTGCGTTTTAACTAGAAACAATGATTGACAGTAATATAATATATAATTTCTCTGCAATCAGACAATCACTGGATATTGTTCAGACCATTCTCTGTAAACCCTACAGATGGTTGTGTGATCAGCAGTTTCTGAAACACTCAGACCAACAACCATGGCACATTCAGAGTCACTTAAAGCACCTTTTCTTCCCCATTCTGATTCGTTGAGTTGCCGTCATGTGACTGGCGCAGTCGAACATGTGTACCCAGTGAAGAGGCTTTGCGAATGGAAGTAGGA
The DNA here is from genome assembly GCA_034780415.1 of Cichlasoma orientale. Lineage (NCBI taxonomy): Eukaryota > Metazoa > Chordata > Actinopteri > Cichliformes > Cichlidae > Cichlasoma > Cichlasoma orientale. Next base: position 545,675 of record JAVDPK010003083.1, on the reverse strand, counting down.
GCAGCTGTAATAATATTAATATTATTTGCCACAGAATAAATCATAAATGCAGTCTTAACTGATATGCATTATAATTAATACTTAAAAAAAAAGGCAAAATCTGATTAAATAAAAGTCAACCAAAGACAACAACACAGACATCTTTCCTCAAGGAGCAAATGAGGATGTCTGTGTGGTCCAGAAGAAACTATAAGCAGCCTCCGAGAAGGAGGTTTTTTTTTTAATTACAAGGACAAAAAAAGGGGGAAAGTGGTCGATGATAGGCCAAGTGTTACTGAAGCCTCATTATTGATCATGTACAAGTCGTTGGGGGTGCTCTTTGAATAAATATGGGGGGGAGCAACATCAACAGGTACACAAACAATAAATCAAAGACTGCAGCCAGGAATGGGTCAGGTAAATACTCCTATAATTAAGGACATTCATAAATATAAAAGCTCTCTGCGACTCCTCTCTTTGGGCCATTCTTGTCACGGCGCAGCGATCGATGCCCACATCAGTTTGAGACCACCTGAATTAGCCTCAGAGGATCAGCTAAATAAACGTGCCTCTCATTGACTCTAATAGTTCCCTGTAATTCTGCCCAACAGCACTGCTTCATATGAGAGGTCACTGATATTTAGAAGTTTATTCTGTATAAGACTTATAATTCCGTTTGAAAATGCCAGTCTTCATATCTAATTGCGCGGATGCCTTCGGGGTTATTTTAAGCAGTATAAATGTTTGGGGAGTGTGCTGCATGGTTTTTACCAGCAGGCAGCGCCTGCAGCCTTTGGTATAAGAGCAATAAATTAAAAAAAATAGTGTGAACGCGAGCTTTGTGCTGGGATATGTGAGGTTGCATTTGTGAGCTCAGCCTCTAGGAGCCGCTGCAAGAATTTAAAGGTCCCTCCTTCATAATCTGTAAAGCCATGCAGGCTCTGACAAGTCAGCTCTGGTCATTTTTTGCAGACGAGGCCACTCTCTTCACGCTGCGTTAATGCGAGCGGCTCCATATCCTCCATCCATCCAGACCACAGCCTGGATCATCCAGCAGCGCTTTTTGTTTACGCGCACACAGCTCTGCTTTATATCATGTAACCCGGGTTATTTTCCCCATTCTAAGCCTGCTTTCCCGTGTTACTTTCCTTCAAATGGATGACTAGTCCTACCGGGGATCCACCGCCCTGCAAGCTACCGGGGGGACACGGAGCTCCACACCGTCCGGGGAGACGCGCAGGTCGGGGGTGAAAGCGGTGGAAATGGTCAGTGTTTCGGGCTCGGGAGGCTCCCTTGGCCGTGATGCGAACGCGGACGAGGCGCGTCAACCTGTCGGGGATGATGGTGAGTGGTAGATTAACGCGCACGGTGCGCCTCTTTTGTCTCAAACACCTGCTGTGAAACATCAGGAATCTGGGTGTTTGGTTTTTTAAGATGGAGAAGATGTGATTTTACGCACTAGAATCCGGATTGTTTGGGATTTAATTGAGGCCAGCTGGCTTCCTGTGATGGATGCTGAGCTTCGGTGATGTCTGACCCGGATGGCCGCATCGGGGTCGATCTATGGCTGGAGTCAATTGCTTCTCATTATAGCAGATGGATGGATGGATAATAGATGGATGGTGTATTTTTAGAGAGGGCTGAGAGCGCGTCTGATGTATCTACAGCAGTGATGGAGTTTAAGCTCTCCCAGAGGTCCTTAAAGTGATCTGAAACAAGCCCAGTATTGGTTTTAAGCCCAGTTTAACTTCCTAATATTTAATTTTAGTACTTTCCCCCCTCTCATCATACCTCAGTTAAAAATATAGCACAGCGGGCAGTCTGATAAAATAGCTTCAGTAAACAGTTTTCTAGCACTTTAGAGGCAAGATAAAATAATCATTACAATTAAAGTAATTGCTAGTTTCATCACTAAACTGGGGTCAAATGTGAGTAAGCTCCCTGAAAAATTGGAATTCAGATTCTTTGGGACTGAGACAGGAGCGGGTTCATCCCGATATCAATCTAAATGTCAACCTGGAAATCTGAAAATCATTATATCTGAGAAGCTGGAAGCAGAATGAGGTTGAAATTTAGTTTATAAAAAAATGACATGTGATTCATTTAATATGCAGACTCATTCATTTTCTGCAAGCTGTTTGGCAGGAAGGGCATCAGGCGTAAAAAAAAAATCTGCCAAATCAAACATGCGGAACGACCTGCTTTGTGAATAAATGAGACACTGAAAGAAGCCCCAAATAATCCAAGTTAAAAATTCACAGATAGAGTTCATAACTGCAGTCACGAGAGGAAGCGCTCGTCTCTCCCAAGCCAGCCTCAGGTATCCCTATTGCTGAGTTCCACTTTCAAGTGGGTGCTGTGTATTTGTGACTCGCTAAATAATCCCTACACAGAACACAGACCAGATGTTGCCCGTGAACGTGCTTTTAAGTGCAAAAAACATGCATTGCGTTGTACTCCAGGTATGGTTAGTGATCGCTGAATGGCTCGGGAGCAATAGAAGGCCTGTTTTTTTCTGACTATGACTACTTCTACTGAAACGCAGTCAACTCAGGTGTGACGCCATCCTCAGCTCTGAGATCCAACTCCTCTTCTAGGCAGAATTTATCCACACCTTGTCAGGTGTAAACGACTGCAATTAAGCCTAGGCAACACCCAGGACCTCTTGCACTGACACTGCAATGCAGTGCATGGATTGCAGAAGTGTGGCACAATCAACTGATCCACCACCAAAGTCAATATCTTGTAGAACAAACACTACAAATATCACATATATCAGATGGTTTTTATCACATAATAATGTGGACTTCCTGTTGCTACTCAATGGCTCTATGACTGCGGCTCAATATTGGCTTATAGATGTCTTCAGGCCTGGATGCTTATCAAACACATAAGCATGGGGGCAGATTGGGCCATTCATAGTTGCATTAAAGCCGCTTCATTTTCTATCATTGGCTCCGTCGACAAGCTGTTGCACGGAAACTCAAAAGCTTGATAATTTAGCCAGACAAGTGAAAGATCCCTGGTTTGATCCCACCTGGGTGGAGACACAAACCCCTTGGGGGGTTACATAAGGAAGGGCATCTGGCATAAAAATCGGACAAATCAAATATGCGGCGCTACCTGCTGTGGTGACCATTTGTGAAGAAGTGAAAAGCTGAAAGTAGCCTTTTTTTCTCTCTTTTTTTTTTTTTTTTAAAAAAGCATCTTTAAACTGACCAAGGGTGAAGTCAATCTGATGAATTCTCTTGGAGGAATATACCAAAGTACAAAGCCTGGAAATGTCTAACCACAGATGGCGTAAATACAGATGTAGCTTCCCAGTCTGAAGAATGAAGCCAACGTGAAAGTGTTTTAAAGGTGCATTTTTTTCACTGGCCTACAGGGGGCGACTCCTGTGGTTACAACAATACTTCTGCTTGTATAGAATCTGTGGGAACACAGTTCCTCTGTGACCTCTGTAAATGATTTTCTGATGAATTTATGGGCTCAATCACTAGTTTTAAGTCTCACTGAAAAAAGTTAATTTTGTAAATTGTTGCCACTATTAGAGTCAGAAAGGAGGATTATCCATTGGCTGTTGACTTGTCAATCACAAAGCAAACAAAGCTCCTATGAGACTTAGGATATTAAGTGATAATATCATGGCAAACATGTGACTGAAGTGTTTGTTCAAGCATCGTAGTAGCTGCCTAACTAATTTCTGCAGCCCAAACTGACTGCTGAACAATTTTCACCATTAATGACCACTTGAAGTCTAAAATATGAAGCAAACATTACAGTATCAAGAAGGCACCTAGTCTGTAGCTCCACTCGTTGCTGAAGGCAGTGGATGAGTGTTGAAGGCTTTTAATGTGTTTCTATTTTGGGCTTGTGTAGATGTGCAAGACGTTCCAAGAGCTGGAGACACCCAGCTGTCCTCCCCACATGTCGAGCTGAAACTCTGGGTTAATTTTGCCTTTTTTTATTCAGAATGCTCATCAGACTTTTAACCATTTGTTGCAGCAGTGTCGATGAGGAGGTTTTTACAGTTTTGTGCAGACGTCACACTTTGGTTTCTGGGCTCGGCAGGTTTTGGCATTGAGGTGCCTCGTCTTTAAGAGTCCACTTCAGCAGCCCACCGAGAGGCTTTAGGCGGAATTTCTTTTGCAATCACATTTCACAAAATGATTATTTGATGTTTTTAAAGCTGTATTGCTGTTGTTTTTGCAGTTGAAACATAATCCCATGAGTGTGATTTACTGAACTAGCTGAGCTTATTCTTGTGGTATTCCCCAGGGGTCAGTTCTAGGACCCTTACTATTTCAGTTTGTGTTACCATAACTACAGTGCTGCGGAAAAGTATTTGATTAAATTAGTTATTTATTTATTTATTTGCATTTTTGTGACACTTACATGCTTGTCTAATATTAGACAAAGTTAATAAATGAAATCCTCATTTAAAAGCTGCATTTAGGTTATCTTTGTGTAATTTTAAACTGGGTTGATGATCTGAAACGTGTAAGTGTGAAATCTGTAATAACAGGATTCTGCAGATAGATAAGACAGAACTCCTTCTTTTTAGCTTCTTTGAAGCTAAAGAGAAGAGTTCTTCTTAAAGTGTACACACTGGTTAGAAACCTTGGTGTCATCACAGATGCTAACTGCACCTTACAGAGCCTTTGACGACCTTGACTGGTTTGGTACATCGATGACATAACATCTGGATCAGGCCGCCTGGTTTTTCTCTGGGTCTGTTTATGCTCCAGTATAGGTTCGCTTAAACATTATTAGAATTTAAACCAAATAGAAGCGTTCCTGTTCAGCCTTTCAGCAGTCTACTTCCTGGTCAATTAAGTCAATTAAAAATTTCAGGTCTCTGCTCTGTTGTTGGTTTCCATTTTTGGAATTAAATTTGCCCTATCAATCAAGGTTTCCTTGCTTACTTTAAAGGCAGCATCATCCCCTCAGACAGACCTGGTTTCTTTCATGAGAAGCCATTTGGAAACTGCTCTCAGCATTCGTACGGCGATCAGTCCATCAGAGGAGAGGAAAATGAGTCCTTTCTGCACCCACGGAAGCAAGAAATGTCCCAGAATGCATTGCAGGCTGCAAGTCAAGTCGAGTTTTAATGTGAGGAGCTCATCATTCATCGTCATACCTGACTGAAAAGCTCAGCTAACCTTCCCTTACAATCAGCTCACGCTCCCTTTAGGTCACTTTAAAAGCCATTCTGGGCAATGTAGGCTGATCCTAACTGAAGCAGGTTAAATGAAAGCAAAAGGCAGCATTTCATGACACAAATAACTCTTGATGTGTTTTGAGTTTTCCAGACTTGAGTTATGAAACAGTGAGAGGATGAGAGCCACAGAGCAGCTGCCTGATAAAAACCCTGCAGACCTCGAGCCGGCTCTTTGTGTATTCACTGCGTGTCAGGCCGCCGTCTTATCGGTGCAGTCAGGCGGCACAGCTCGAGCTCCGCAGCCCGCCAGAGGAATGAAAATGCCACAACACGTCACTACGGATTCGCTAGTGGGTCAACATCTCCGACATGGTGCTGCTCACGTCACCCCCCCGCCCCCCCTCCTTCCTGTCTGTCTGATGTGGCTGATGTTGTTCTGTCTGGAGCATCCAGTCACAAGCAGCTATGCAGGTCCTGCTCCAGATAGTTTTTAAATTCTTACACTCGCCTTGAGAGCTCAGTGCACTGCAGTGCAAAAAACCCCTAAACTGATAACACAAAGAGACTAAGAAAACATTTGAACAATTCTAACGAGCTTGAAAGTCAATATTTGGTGTGACCACCTTTATTCTTGAGCACAGTCTGAGCTCTCTGAGGCTTCTCATTTCTTTAAGCAGTCTTCAGCAATAGTTCTCCAGGCTTCTTGAAGGACATTCAAAGCTCTTCTTTGGATGTTTCTGCCTTTTGGTCTGTTCTGTCAACATGATCCCACACTGCTTCAATAATGTTGAGGTCCGGGCTCTGGGGAGGCCAATCCATGACAGATGGTGTTCCACTGTGTGTTTTTCTATCCAGGTATGATTTTAATGCATTGGCAGTGTGTTTGGCATCATTGTCATGCTGAAAAATGAAGCTGTGGCCAATCAGATGGTATTGCACGGTGGATCAAAATCTGATGGTACTTTTCTGCATTCATAATTCCACCAATTTTAACAAGATCTCCAACACCACTGGCTGAAATGCAGCCTCAAACCATGACAGAGCCTCCACCGTGTTTTACAGATGGCTGATTTTCAGTCCAGTTATTGTGTAATTTGGAATACCTCAGCCTTTTTAAGAATGCCTTCTTGACAGCCGCCCTTGCAGTGAGATCATTTCTGATGAGGCTTTAGTGAGTAGATGGATCAGGTCTCAGATCTCTCGGGTCCTGTGTCAGGTCTTTGCTGGATTTTTTTCCCCATCTTTCTTAAAGGCGCGACTTTCAGATCCTGTTCATCTGTTTGAAAGACTTTCAGAAAACCTGGAGAACTATTGCTAAAGACCATTTCGGAAAGAATGAACAATCCAATATTCTTTGTCAAATTCATTCAAAATTCGTGCGGTCCCTATTTTTTTTATTATTATTTTTTTAATTTTGTGTTTTGCACCTCAGGGCCACCATACCTTTAACCTGCACTGGCATGAAAAATCTATTAGTAGTCGAGCACTTGCAAGCAGCAGAAAGATGCTCTTTGTCCCTGATTACGTGAGGGGCCTGCTTGTGTATGAGTGATGCAAATCTCGTCGTCTCTTGGTGAACGTGAGACTTTATACGGACATCTATGTTCCTACCAACTATCCTAATGTACAAAGGAAGAATTTGTTATGCATCTTTCATGCAGACTTGGAAAACAGTCCTACAGGAATGATTGCTCATCATAAGATGCACTATAATCCTGCAGTTTGAACTTTAAAGAAAAACAACAAGAAAGCCACACACATTTTGGATCATTCATACCATCACTGTTGCCTTTTGTACTTAAATCACTCCATGATTTTTTTTTTAAAGCTGTGTTCTTCTCTTTAATGTCCACTGTAGTTTGAATATGGTGTAATCTGGAGGTCACCGAGTTTTCTCCATAAACAGGTTCATCTTGTTGAACTCTCCTGTTGTATTTGCTTTTTTTTTTTTTTTGGTGCCTGCTTGAGCAGCGGAAGCCTGAGAAGCTGCAGGAATCATGGTGTTTGTGTCAGAGCTTCCTCAGCGGCGTTTCGGGGGCCAGCAGAGATGATAGGCGCACCGAGTCGAACTAATTAGTGTACAGACTCAAACAGTGAGCTGAGACCTGCGGGCTGCTGAGAGCCAGATGTTTGTTCAGAGGGTTGAGGCTGACAGGTGCAGCCGGGCAGTCTGAGCAAAGGCGTGAGCTCGCTCCTGCTCTCAGTTTTAGCTTAAAACAAGCAACACTTCACTGGGAATAATCTTAACTGAAATAACCTCGCGCTCCAGCGGCACATTGCTGACGTGCTTCCCCATAAATGCACTGAAGGCCTTTAGTGGAGAACAAAGAGATCAGGATAGATGAAGAATGTTTTTGTTGTGCAGCGAAATATGGTTCAAAACAATAAAAATGATCAGACTACATACTGTTGTTTTTGAGGACTGAATGCAAACACGTCTACATTGGCCGAATACCCATAATCCTTTACTCTGTGTAGCCAAAGTCAAACAGGCAGCACAGAAGCATAAACCTTATGTGTGTGAAACTCCAAGCCAGCGTTGACCTTGGTACTGATGGGCCAAGCAGTGTTTTCAAATACGTCTCGTCCTCCAGTCGGGATCGTTCAGGCGATGGAAACTCCTCCATCATCTGAACAACCTTGGCTCTTGGAGATCAATACCTGTGAAGGATTGATTGTGTTTCAGTGTTGGACTGTCGGGTTTCCAAAACAGCTCAAGCTCTTGTCACTTCAGCTTAAGGTGTAAATAGTGTTTTAATTTTAGCTCACCCTGCAGCATCAGCAGGCTGGAAAAACATGGATTCAATTGGAAAAATGAAAATGCTTTCATTGGTTTCCTGGTGCTGGGTACTGGAATGCGCATTCATGTCTGTATCTGAAGCAGCGGAGCTGGAAATAATTGTTGATCGTAGCTGACGGCCGCTGCTCATCTCGTTTGAAACCCTGCGAGCGCAATCAACGCTCCTATTGATGTCGTGATCCCAGTATGGTTGAAGCTGGCATGCAAGGGTGAGCAGAGAGGATTATGGATTCTTTCTGCATGCGAACAAGAATATGGCCGTTTCTCTTTACCGAGGGCGCCAGAGCCATACTCGCATGCTTGGTAGTTTGTGTTTAGCACGTTCACTCAGTGATAAAAAGACTGCTGATGGACTGTTCACTAATTTGCGTCACAATAATCGCAGAAGGTGACAAAGAACTGTGTGATTCCCAGTGTAGCAGCTAGCTGGCTAACTGCAGCTTGTTCACTCACATCCTGCTGCTAAAAAAGTCCCATGTGAAGTCGCACCATTGTCACTTTTTTGTCCTTATGAGAGTTTGTGTTGGGCTCTGTGCTGGAAACCGCTTGTTTTGGGGTTTGTGATTAGTGGACTGAAGCATTTTCAGTGTTAGCTCGTCTGTCAGGCAGGAATAGCATCACATCGTGTGGGTTTTTGCTGTTTTTCGCATAGAAATCTTGGCCACATTTTTTAAGTTATGGTAAAATCTGTTTCGATATTGTCAATAAAAAATAGTTTCATAAAGGAAAAACACACTTTTAAAGACCAAGGTTTATCTCAGCTCAGTTCCAAACTATTGTAGCATGATAGCATGATAGCGTGCTTTATTTAAAATTATTTGCTTATCCATTGCCATGTTTTCTTTTATGTTTAGCATTTTCTCAAATATACAGAATTTATTTATGGTAAATATTTGCCAGCATAACAGCAAATTTTCTGTCCACCTAAAATCAAATGTGAAATGTGAAACTCTTAATTGATGAAAGGCAGTCTCTGAAGTTGTGATTGCTCATGCAGAGAAGAACTTAAAATTCAAGTTTTTTTTTTTTTTTTTTTTTTGCTTTAGGATATTTCAGTCAATTTTCCAGAGCTGAACTGATTAAATGTCTTACATGATTTATTGAGGCACCAAGTCTTCAGGCTGCAGTCCAAATGTGGCCGTTTTTGAATAAAGCCAATTGGAGTTAAAGAAAAGCTTCGCAGGTTTACTTCCCAGTTATGAAGAAGAGCACAGTCATGTTCACAACTGCTGCCTGCCTTCCTCTGTTGAACATTTGGTGCTATATGTCACACATTTCCCGACATTACACCTCATAAAAAGATATCCTGATGTTATTTTTTCCAGCAGTTTTTCTTCCATCCCTGTTGATCTCCTAGCACTGAAGTGTCCCAGTGTTGCTGCAGCTCTGTGTTTAGTTTCTCCTCCATGGGAACAGATCAGCGGTGTTTCTGAGTGTCTCCCTCAGGGCGCCGTTGGATGGGAAACGGTGAGGCGATTGGATCGGGGGGTGCGGGGTGGTGGTGTTCAGACACACTGAGCAGCAGGATTAGGACGGTGTGAAAAAGAAAAGAGGCCTTTATTGCGGGAGGGTGGCAGTTGCGTAAGAAAGATAATGGGAGTGTGTTGCTGTAGGTCTGAGAATACCTAAAAAGAGCCTTTCTACCAGTTTCTCCAGCAATTTGAATATTTATAGCTTTTTTGACAGAAAGCGTTAACCCAGAGCTCGTCTGACCTTGCCTCCAGCCTCGTGGTGTTCAGCGGAGGCTCGTTATACTTTTTTATCTGCAGTGAGCCGACCACATTGACTGCAAAAGCTGTTCAAATGTGTTGCAGAGACTTCTGATGAGCTTTTTGTCTTTGAGCTTCGCGTCAAACAGGCTGTGAATGAAGTTTTAGGTTAAACAGCAGAAACAGATTATTTGATATGTTCAGGATTAAATTAGCAAAGGGTTTCAGCTCAAGCTGTATAAATAATCTTAAAAATCAGAGATGTTTATAACTACATTTTCATATTCCTCACCTCACTGGTCGGACTTATTTCTCATCAACTGGAGCTGAAAAACAAATTTCAGACTGAAAGATCATTTACCATGGGACCAGTCTAATAACTGATATTCATTTGGTGTTTGACAAGATTATTAATCTTTAATTGAAAAAAAAATTAGGCTTAATCATCTTGAGATAATGTTATTTATTTATTTCCAGTGTCAAAGCCTTTACTTTTTGATTTAGGATTTATAAAATCTTATGGGTGTCTCCCCTCCACCAGCTCTATGGGAAACGTGTTTGTTCTGTAACATTTTTCAGAAAGAAAGATGATTTAAGTGACTTTGAATGTGGTGTGGTTGTTGGTGCCAGACGGGCTGGTCTGTGTTTCAGAAACCGCTGCTCTGCCGGGATTTTCCTACACGACCACCTCTGTGGTTTACAGAGAGTAGTCTGAAAAAGAGAAAATATCCGGTGAGCAGCAGTTCTCTGGGAGAAAATGTCTTGCTGATGTCAGAGGAGAATGACCAGACTGCTTTGAGCTGATAGGAAGTGCAACCAAAGTATGCAGAAAAGCATCTCTGAATGCACAACACATCAAACCGTGATGCAGATGGGCTACAGCAGCAGAAGAGCACACCAGGTGTCACTCCTCTCAGCCAAGGACAGGAAACTGAGGCTACGGTTCACACGGGCTCAGCAAAAGTGGACAACAGAAGACTGGAAAAAGTTGCCTGATCTGAGTCTCAGTTTCTGCTGCAGCATTCAGATAGTAGGGTCAGAATTTGGGGTGAACACCATGAAAGCATGGCTCCATCCTGCCTTGTGTCAACAGTTCAAACTGCTGGTGGTGTAATGGTGTGGGGGATATTTTCTTGGCACACTTTGGGCCCCTTAGTACCAAACGAGCATCACTTGAACACCACAGCCTACCCGAGTATTGCTGCTGACCATGTCCATGTCTTTATGTCCACAGTGTACCCATCTTCCGATGGTTACCTCCAGAAGGATAACGCACCATGTCACAAAGCTCAGATCATTTCAAACTGGTTTCTTGAACATGACATTCAATTCTCTGCACTCACAGTCACCATAGCTCAATCCAATAGAGCACCTTTGGGATGTGGTGGAACGGGAGACTCTCATCATGGATGTGGAGCCAACAAATCTGCAGCAACTGTGTGACGCTGTCATGTCAACATGGACCAAAATCTCTGAGCAATGTTTCCAACACCTTGTTGAATCTGTGCCATGAAATACAGTAGCAGTTTGGAGTGTGTCCAAACTTTTGACTGCTACTTTATAGTCTTTGGCATTTTGTAGAAAAGAGGTTTTAAAAGCCTGTTCTGCTCAGTTTTAACATGAAAAACTGACGTGTTAATCACCCAAATCAAGCTGAATGGGTGCTGCACTTTAAGGACAAATCAATGTTTTATCCCACAATGCGTTTCTTGAGAGCTGAAGTCAGTAATTAATCAGTTAATTGATGCCCGTTATTCGTGTCGTCCTAAATCCTTCAATTTTCTCTCATTATTGGATTTTTTCCATGATTTATCGAGATCTTTTTGGAAATTTTCCAGACTAAAATAACCCCTCCAGCCCTCTCAGCAGTCTATAAGGTTAAAAACATGTACAAAGACACCGCAGTGTTTTCATCCTCCTCCTCCTCCTTCCCGCCTCTTCCGCCCTCACTCATTCCTTATCACTGGATTCTCCACATTTTGCCCAATCGGAGGAAATGACAGCAGCCACACGTGCTTTTTATAAGTGGAGCAGCCCATTCACTCTCAGCCTTACGTAACCCGCTCAGCGTGCATCTGAGGAGGTGCGAGAACGCCTCGGCCTTTTGGCGCCGGCGGTCGTGCCTCATCCTCGCAGAGTCGTGCCGGTGTTTGTGGGCGAGAGCCGACGTGCGATCTGAAAATAATGTTCATCTGACCGAGTCACGTAACGTTGGCATGTGAAATGTGAGTCACCTCCTCCAGTGAGGTTTGAGCGAGCTTCATGTTCAGTCAGTGTCATTCAGAGCTCGGCAGACATTAGATGGGCATTTTTTTAAATTTAATTTTAACCTCCTGCACTGATGTCGCTATGCCACTTTAAAGGCAGCATCTTAAAGTGAATGCTTGAAGGAAGAGTTCTAACTCCTTAATTTAATTTTACTCGATTTGGGATTGTTTCATCGCTGTTACCAGACTATAGTTGATATTAATTATCCCGTCACACTTTTATTAGTGTTAATTTTCAATTTATATCATTTCTAGTATTCTGTTATTGGTTTTGATAAACTAAAATTCAAATAAATTGTTATTTTATAGCAAAAACTGAGATGAAATGTGGTGTATAAATAAAGAAGTGCTAAAAACCCAACTTCATATTTGTTTCTCTAACTTATTTTTAAAAGCTGAGAGAACAAATACACTGTTTAAAAAGTTCAGCCAACTTAAATTTTAAAGTTTTCTTATAAGTAGTGCAGTCTACTTAAAGTTTTAAGTTGA
>JAVDPK010003083.1:515252-533170 GCA_034780415.1 Cichlasoma orientale | reverse complement strand
GAGTAAACTCAAAAAAGCTTTGCAGCTGGTTGCTTTACTTTTTTAAGTTGACTCAACTTTTTCTTTTTTAGAGTGTGCTTATATATCACAAAATACTATTAGGGAGGCAATGATTCAGAGTTCTACTCTTCAGTGAACTAATAATTATCAACAGCTCACTTTACATTTGCATATTGCTGAACATTAATAGACAGGGTTGATTCTTGCTTAAATATTGCATGACCATAAGTCTAAACTGTATCAAATTGTACTCAAGAGAAACAGATTTCATTATAGAATATACTTTCATCAGACAACTAGATGAAAAACATTTGTATCATTTTAGTTGCCACACTGTTGTTGTCAATTGGCTTCATGACAACAGGTGAAACAGCAAAAGAGAAGCATGCTAACATCAGGGTTAATGTTAGCATGCTTCTCCTAGCGTCTCCATTCTGAGTTTAAGCTAATTAGCCTATTCTGTTAATAAATGACAGTTAGCCTAGCTTGCTAGCTTTTATTATCTGTCTCAAATACTGACTTGGATGCTGATGGAAATACGAGCTTAAAGAGAATAGATCAGGGGTAGCCAACACAGTGCCGGCGGGCCGCATGGACCATGTGTGTCGCCCGCAAGACAAAACTGATGTCTGAAATTGATTAACAGAAATAAATACAGTTGCATTTTAAAGACATTTTTGTCATTTATCATTAATATTCATTGTGAGGAATGAATAACACTAACACGATCAATCTCTTCAGATATGTTTTTATTATTAATATTGCCATTAATTAAGGTGAAGTGTGTAACTTTGTTACTCTGTAAGTTTTGTATCAAACAAGTAGCTCCTCGTATTACTCGGTACCCTTGAAGTAGCTCTCAGTGTTAAAAAGGTTGGTGACCCCTGGAATAGATAAATATCGCCCCATCTCGATAAACAGATGCTGTACAGTTATGAAGTCAACAGACCGTTATAAAAGTTGACAGTGTTTGTTGGTTAACTTAGCTTATCATAAAAATCCAAAACACCTAAATCTAAAATGTTAGATTTTCTCTAGAATAAACAAAACAACATGTTATGTGTTTTGAACCTTTACAGTTTCTAGGTTAAGTTAAGGTATCAAGTCGAGCTAATAAAATGGCAAACTGTTAGCATGATGAAATTAATCTAGGCCTTTCTCCTTTTATCTCCTTTGGATGATCCTTTTGATGTTTAGGAGATGGATTACATCCTGAGAGAGAGTTTGGAATAAACTGGGTAAAAGCATGTCCATGTTGTCCATTTTGAACATTAAAGACTTAATATAGTAAAAATATAGTTTTATAGTTGTTTAATTATTTTAGTAGTCTAGCTTTTTGTTTGGGAATGACTGGCATTCCCTGGAAAGTAGATTTTTGTCCCGCTGATGCTCTTGGCACCGTCTGGTCCTGATATCTGACCTACCTCTCACCCGTTTGTCTGACTGAGACATGTGATCCCCATGATGCTGCTGCCACATCGCCCCCTGTGCATTATCACGTTTCCACAGCAACCAGAGTCGGTATTGATTAACATGTGTAGAGGGATGGCAGCTGGCATGCCAGGTTATCGGCAGGACGATTGACAGGGGCGCCCTCTCTTCTCCCTGTCTTCTCTCTTCTCTCTCTCCCGGAAGCTGACATGTAAACCAGTGACACACTCGGTCCTCCGCTGCGAGCGGCGGGATGCTGGCAGCTCGCTCTGAGCTCGTCATGAACAGGCCTGTTTTTGGCAGCTCACCCACCAGCCTGTTACTTTGGATGGCTGATGAATAACACCAAAAGACAGAGAGAGGTCTGTCTGCATCACAGGCTCATTTTCTCAATAAACCATCGGCATTCAGACGAAGAGGGAGGAGAAGTTCTCTAGAGAGCGTGAGAGCATGTTACAACTTCAGTGAAACGATTTTCCTCAGGTCAGTGATGGAGAGATGGTCTGTTGCTCTTTGTCTTGTTAAACTCTAAATGTTTAGCTGGGAAATTATTCAGCACGATCAGTACTTTAATTTGTGTTGCAATGTGATGACGTGATTATTACAGAAGGTGTTAAATGTTGGTTGTTTTGGTCCACCACTAAACAAATAAATGAAAAATGAAATGGGAAAATAAACAGGCAATTTAAAACAAGGGAAAATAGAAATATAAAATTTTATAAATTATTTAATACCTACGATCAGTTTTCATTAGTTTTGGAGGAGCAGTTGATTGATTTTGGTTGTTTTGGTCCTCCATATGACCAAATATTCAAAAACCAACAAACAAAATGCATGAATAAATACATAAATGGACAACTAAAAGTCATACTTACTTTTTTAAAATTTATTTATTTTTGTAAATCTACTGGTATTTAATGGAGTCCTTTATTTATTTATTTATTTATTTATATATTATTGTTTTGTATAGTTTTTATATTGGTGCATTCAAGATATGTTTTATGGAGTGATTTTTTTTTTTAATTTATTTTGCAATGGGAAAGCTACATTTTTTTGCTGCATTTCATGCCATATAAACATTTGATATATATATATATATATATATTCATTAATTTCACTACACCATTTTTGGTGCATTTGGTGGCATTTTTGCTTGAGTGCTTTATTTATTTTAATTTTTTTAAATATAATTTTTAATTTTGGCAGTTTTGATCCTCCATATATAAGACAAATATCAGTTCATCCTTTTATAAATTATTCATGCCTACAATTATTTTGATATTATTTTGTTGCATTTAATGGCAGCATAGGTCTTTCATACTAAGCAAGATAAACATATTTTGTTATTATGAATAAAGTTTTGTATTGTATCATATTTGCATATCAAATATAAAGTGAGGCAGACATTTATTTGAATAGAAAAATAGGCAGGTAGATGTCTCGATTAATGGTTTCTTTAATCTGTATTTCATTAGAATTCTTTTGTTTTTTCCCTGTCATGTAAAAAGAATCTGAGAGATAAGAAGGCTAACTATTTACTGCAACACTTGACACAAATATGAGTACTCTATAGTTTTACCTCATTATTACTGAGTGCTGAGGTTCAGGACTCCATGTATGTAAATAAACACTCTTAGAACATTTTTTGTGAAGGGTAGACTTGTTGCATTCTATACACAAAATGATTGAGAAACTAATTACGAATAAAAAAAACCCCAAAACACAAAAACCATATTTACCCTAAAAATGTCTTGCAGACAGAGACACTTTGGAACATGTGCTGTTTTTTTTTTTTTTGTGTTTTTGTTTGTGTGTGTGTGTGTGTGTGTGTGTGTGTGTTTTCTTGCTTTGAATCATGGGAATGGTTACCGATGCAAAGTGATCTGGAAAGGAGTTGGAGTGCAGTGAGTAATGCATGATGAGGCTGTTATGTAACACAACATGGTGGGAAGGCCACTGCTGTTTTTTCCTTTTATACTCTCTCTCCTTCCCCTCTCTTTCATTTTCCCTCTCCCTTTTCAGTCTTTGCCTTTTGGGTCTCTTACAGAATTTAACAGCTCATCAAATCCAAGACCTTTAAATCCCTCATCCAAGTCAGTTGTTGATTAATAAACTCGAGCTGATAAATATTATAGATATTTTGAATATATATTTCCATAATAAACCGTTGACCATAAAATGTGTCTTTCAGCAATATATGTATTTTTCCTTAAAGCTACTTTTTGTAATTCCCCTCCATAAATGTAACTATTCCCACCGGCTGCAGCGTTCTTTTTAGCAACGGCCACATTTTTAAAAAAAAATTTTTGAGACGCTTTACCTTTTCTCAGGCCTTTGTTGTAAGTAAGAATGAGCTCTTAATGACTTGCCTGGTTAAGTAAGGCTTACAAAAACGTATAGCCCCTTGTGGTACAAATTGGTATCGCATGAAGGTACAGCCCAGCTCTAGTTCAACTTCAGTTGATATCTCTTCAACTCAACACATAGACGTCCTTAAAGTTGTTTCTTTTGGAAGATTTTGAACTATTTTTTTAACATTATATTTTATCATTAATTCAGTTAAAAACAACATGAAGTCGTAAGATGTCTGGTTCTTTTTACCTATTTGCTTTATCCTTGTAGCACTACTCACTTGTTCAGTACAGCATCATAAGTAGTCCTTCTGCATCCTCAAATTCCAACCATGATGTAAACCTTCTTCAGGATGTGATTGGTCCAAACTATTATATAAAACATGTGACCGCAATGCTGTTTCTCTATTTTACAGCCACAGCCATTTTATCGTAATAGACAGTTATTTTGTCCCATAAAGAGTCATAGGTGGAAGATGATCCTGGTATTAAAATGTTGGTAACAAGAAGCCCTTTCATATGGTGACATGACCCATAAAAGTTTCTCCAATAAATTATTGGGAAACCGATCAAACATCCAGGGTGCCAACGCTTGTTTCTGTTCCTCCACATCACAGTTGGTGCAGTTTATTGAAACTATGATGCTGATGCTTGAAGAAGCTATGGAAGCCTTGTTCTGTCTTTAGATTCTGACACTTGGAATGAGTGTAAAACTGATTTGATTGCAGTTTGTAAACAGACCCATAAACCTGAAAGTTTCACGTGGATATGTCGTGTCCTTATGAAGTTTCTGAGGAGTTCAGGCAGGGACTTTTTTTTCGGATTTGACCGAATTTGGTCTGTAACCGCTCCGTGGACGTTGTTGACGTGCTCATTTCCTGCTGACAGGAAGCTGGATGGGCATATTTTAGGCCCAACTGGTGCAGCAGATCCAGGAACAGCTGTTGTGAGATTTTCTCACTATTGCCGAGGTTTTGGCGTCAGTCACGACTGTGACACGGGCGGTCACGTTGTGCGTTGTCATTTTTGTGTTGGTGGAGTCTGGTGGGTGACGCGGTGGCAGCTCGGTTTGTTGTTTTTTTGCAGTTTGTCTGCAAGTCTGAACATTGTTGTAGCACTTACACGAACCCGTATGTTCACAGTGGAAAGTTTTCTTGCTGGAAGCATCTCAGCAGAGTTATCCTGGAGTTTGTTTGTTTTAAGCCACGTTTCATACAAACAGACTGAGTACACTGACATGCTGTATTATATTGGATTTTTTTCACTTAACCGGCGCCACATGAGAACACCTCAATGAGGTCTGCTTCAGTGCCGGATGCACTCCACACACAGGTCTGCATACCAGTCAGTGGGAGCCGCCACCACCACCACCAGCAAACACCTGTCTCTAAGGCAGTGTTTTTAAAACTGTGGGGCCAAAGTCTGTGACAGAAGAGTCTAGAACAGTGGAATTATTCTCAAGGCGGAACAAGGAAATGCTAGCACAGCGGCTAGCGAGAGTCTCCACTAGTGTTTGCATCACCAATATGGCGGACAACTCTTGAGCAGTGTTCACATGATGTCACGTGATCAATGATCCCTCCCACCAGCAGACCAGTTTAAAATGCTGGATTAATGCAGATTATAGCTGCACATTGTAAACATATGGCTGGGCAGACACTCATGAGGTCATCTGGGTTTCAATCTTCTTATTGGCTGAAGCTGCACAACAGCCGTGCTCTTTGACCCCTCACCCCTCCTCCACACACCCAAACCACCTCCACCTGCAGCTTGGAGGCCTCGCCTGAGGAGATTAACGAAGCTGAGTGTGTCAGTCAGTGCAAACGCGCACACACACACACACACACACACACACACTGCTGACATCCAGGTGTGAACCAGCAACAATAAAGCAGGCACAGATATTCAGAGGTATAAAAACAATAGATGTATTTTAAAATCAGGACAACATGAGCAGATTTTATGAGTCAGAGTTATGAAACCTACGCAGCCCTCTGTGTGCCGCGCTGTGAGGTGATAAAGATATGAAATCACTTAAAAATTGATTTAAAGTATATTTGATTCTTCCAAGTCCTGCAGACTTTGAAGAAAAAGTCCTGTTTTTGTGTGTGTGTGTGTGTGTGTGTGCGTATGCGTGCTTTTTTCCCTTTCACTTACAACTAAATGTTTCTAATGAATTAATCAGCTAAAAGCTGAAAGCTTTTTTTTCTCTAAGTTCATCCCTGCAGACTTTTCTCTGTCTGAAACAAAGTTCATTAAGATGCATGAGTACAACATGAAGTCCTGTCTCCTCCTTTTCAGTCCTCCGAAAACAGACTCCTCTTTTTTTTTTTTTTAAGCAGCCCGGCGTTACATTTATATAAGAACAGACAGGAAGTCCCCTCTTGGGATGGTCTACTGTTTTCAGACACTCTGTCTCTAAACAGTTTGAGTCTCAGTGAGGTCGGTGAATCCAGGTTAGGCTCGTTTTAAGTTTAGTCAGTGCCACAACATCGAGCTCAGAGTCTGAGACAGCATAAAAAGGCTTTGGTGTTGTAAAGATGCTGCATTTGATTTAACTTTGTTATTAGAAATTTCCAAGCTACTACTTTAAAAAAAAAAAAAAAAAAAAAAGTTCCATTCAGGACCTCTATAGCCAAGAGAGGATTTTTATTTCCATCTGCAGACATTTATATTTGGCACGGCTCTGTCCCAGGACCTCCCCTCACAGAACAACAGGCTCTTTTTGTCTTTGGCTGTGCAGGTTTCCCTCGTTTGCACAGTAGCATCTAATCTCAGTGTGCCGCTGTCATGCTCCGTGGGTTTTGTTGTGTTTTCTGGATTTTAGCTTGTGTTTCATTGCTAATCTTTAAGATTCTCAGTTGTTAATCTCATTTCTGAATATTCTGGCTTGTAAGCCATCGTCTCTGTGTTAGGTGTGAGTCCGCGTCTCTTGTACCTTACTTTTAGTTGTACTTCCTGTGTCTTTGATTACTTCGGTGTTTCCACTTCCCCCTGACTGCCTTCTGTGTATTTATTGCCTCAGTCTCACTTTGGTTTGTGTTGCGTCGGGTCTTCACTCCACACCAAACCTTGACAGCGATGTATGCGCCAACACCTGAAGCCTGTGCTAAGCAGCGAGTTCAGCACACCCAGGCTATCTTTCCATTATCTGAATTTACTTCCCAGACTGAGTGTGTGTGAGAGGGAAAGCACTGTGGAGTAATATATTATTAAAAGTCTGTGCTTTAAGCACTTTAGTCAGTAAAACTGGAAATGAGCTGCTATGATAATAAAGTTTAGCTTATTTGAAGCCAGGAGAGAAAGCTGGAACAGCTGCAGACTGTGGAAGTGAACAGACTGATCGATATCACAGCGCCGTCATTAAGACATGAGAATCTGATGGTTTCCATTAAAATAATGTTTAAAGGGCAGTTTTAGCTTTTATTCTTTCAGCTGCAGCTTCAGTGGTGATTAACGCTCTGAGAGTAAAGAATAAATATTAGTTTAAATTTGCCACCAAGAATCATTTTATTGTAAACGGGAAACATAATTATTAAAGGGGGGGAACCTGGCAAAAAGACCGGGCCAGCCACGCAATGGGCCCAGAACTTCCTTCCCTCAACTATTAGCATAATGGGAACCTAAACTAACAAATGAACCTGTGAAGAAAAAACACACAACCACAGCGTCAATCCCAAGAGGAAAGCTGAAAGCAAACAAGTCCCCACAAGGTACCGGGGACTGGAGGATGCTGGAGCTGCTTGGTCTGGAAGAGAGGGGCTTTAAATAGACACAGCAATCAGTAATCAGTCCCATCTGGCGTACCTGAGAGAGGGAGAGAGAAAGATGGGCAAAGGAAGAGGAAAAGAGAGCAGAGCAAGAGGGAGACGAGGACAGAGGAAGCAAACGTGTAACACGCTATTGCTTCCAGGAGTGGCAACGTTATTCCCCAGAGAATTGATTGGTCAGTAGGTGGCGATTTTATACCTGTTGATCTCTAATCTGGAACACGGCTCTCTAATCTACTCTGGAACGTGCTCCGGAGTAGATTAGGTTACCGTTGCAATGCACGCCGGTAAGAAGTGACCCACCTTTGTAGCAGAGAAAACCAAAGCTTAACCTCGAAGTTACCTGGATCAGAGGAAATCCTGCATCATAGCACAGGCCTCAGGTAGCACCTTCCTCTCTGCAAACAGTTTGCAGCTGCATTACCATAACAAGCTTATTATTATTATTTTTATACTTAAACTATTATAATTAATAAAGCAAAGCTCTGAAAAAAAGTCTCTTTAAATATTTGCAGATCATGGCTACCCTTAATAGCCTTAATATTGATTCTCACACTTTAAAAGCAGATTATCTGTATCTGCACCACAATTTAAGGGCTTTATTCAGTTTAAATGAAATCAACTTAAAACTCCACCAGGTTTGATTGCCAGGCTTGTGGCTTTTGCGTAATCCTGCTGTAAAATGGTCGGTCCAAAGGCACTCCACCGTGGCTAAAACTGAAAAACATCAGTTTGCTCGCGTTATTCTTGCGGAGCTCTTTGCGAAAGCAGCAGGTAATGACCCGGAAACGTCCTTTTTGTGTAAAACTTTAAATAAAAAAGGAGGTGAGCTGTCATATAAATGCATGCAGCAGGCAGTTCCCAGCTAGTCTGTGTATTAATAGACACCGTTTCTTTATTCATGAGGAGGCTTCCAGTTCTAGCTGATGACGTCAGCATGGAAAAACTGATCCACAAACAGTTTGAACCCCGTTAAACTAGATCTTCTTCTTCTTCCTTTTTTTTTTTTTTTTTGGCTTGTTTGTTTAAAGCAGGGATTGATCGCTCTGTTTGGGAACTTTGTGATGGATCGACCTGCTCGCTGTGCAACAAAAGGTTACCGAAGTGTTTCATTAAATGCAGACGAGGAGGTTCTGTTCAATGAATTCACATCAGGCTTTAGGAGAAAGGAAAAAAAAAAGCAGTGGAGGACTGACGAAGCAGACGCGTGTTCCTCGCTTCTTTTGTTGCTTGAAGATGAAGACTCGGGTTGTGCTCGTTGCCTTTTGTTGAGCAGTTGACAGCGTGGAGATGGCAGGAAATGAGGAGGAAGAGAGGCGATTCTAAAAACACTCAGAAATCACATCAAGTGTCCTTTAGGACCTGACTGAAAGCAGCCAGTGCAGCGTGCAGCGTATTATGTAAGAATTTGGCTTCTGTTTAAAAATAAAAACATTCACACCGACCATCGCATACCACAAGCTTTAAAAACATCATGAATTATGAGACATCGCCTATGTGCAAATGCGCATGTGTGTTTTTATAAGTAAGTCAGATTTATTGTTTAAAACCTTCTTCAGAGCTTCTTTGTTTCAGGAAAAACACAATAAATGCAGTGACCTGCACTGCCAGCTACGTGCTGCGTCATAGATCTGATAAGTGCAGCTGCACCGTGCTGTGCAGGTCAACCCTTTTTACTCAATTAGCACTGTGACCGATACAACTGGGTTTGGATAGTTAGCATTAATCCAGTGCCAATTTATACCCGTGTGACTCAATGAAATTCATGTAATTGATGCAGGAAGACTCCTTCATGCTTGACTCATCTGGCACAAGCTGTCGTCCATTAACAATAACAACAACCGGCTGACGCTGAGAGACATGCAACCATTTACTGTCACACCAGCAGCCACATTAAAAGCAGCTGTTAACCTGACGAGCAGGTCTTTGGACAGGTTCGAACCTTGTGCTGTTTGCTGTGCTGTAACTAATCTAATTACGCTCTCTAAGGTTAGTTAATCAGATTGAGATGCTTTCACCTCAAACAGGCCGTTCATGCTGGAAACCCGCCAACGTGGCTGAATTAAAACAGTTCTGCAAAGAAGAGCGGGCCAGAATTCCTCCACAGTGATGTGAAAGACTCACTGACAGTAATCACAAGCGCTTGATTGCAGTTTTTGCTGCCAACGACGGCACAGCCAGTTATTAGGTTTAGGGGCAATTAGTTTTTCACTCAGGGCCAGGTGGGCTTTTTTTCCCTTGATAAATGAAATCATTTAAAAACTGCATTTTGTGTTTAGTCAGGTCATCTTTGCCTAATATTGAGATTTGTTGGATGATCTGAAACATGTGACAAATATGCAAAAAAATGAAGACATCAGTACATGTACAAACAGTCATGTTAAAAGTAAAACAGAAGCCTGGAGTTGTTTCCATGTTTACAAATGTGTGGCGCACTCATATCTACTGCAGACGTGGCCATCGCTGTGAATCCAGGCTGTTTCCACTACAGCACGGGTGAAGCGGCGTCAGAGCAAAAATCTGGAGATGATCAGCTTTAATTTTTTTTCCTGGCTCTGCAGAAATGAGCTTCCTCCGAAGGGTGGTTGGCCTCCGCCTTAGAGATAGGGTGGTGCAGCCATTCGAGAGGGGCTCAAAGTAGAGAAGCTGCTCCTCCACATTGAAAGGAGCAAGTTGAGGTGGTTCGGGCATCTGACTAGGATGGCTCCTGGGTGAGGTGTTCCGGGCATGTCCCACCGGGAAGAGGCCCCGGGGCAGACCCAGGACACACTGGAGAGATTATATCACTCAGCTGGCCTGGGAACACCTTGGGGTCCCCCTGGATGAGCTGGTGGAGGTGGCTGGGGAGAGGGAGGTCTGGGCTTCTCTGCTTAGGCTCCTGCCCCCGCGACCCGGCCCCCGGATAAGCGAAAGCAAATGGGTGGATGGACTTTTTTTTTTTTAATCCTACAATTTTACTTCTGTGTAAAAAAGCCACTTGTATTTGCTTTGGGTAGTGACTGAAAGAATGAGATCACGAATACAAGTGGCAGAAATGAGCTTCCTCTCAAGCGTGGATGGCCTCCACCTTAGAGATGGGGTGAGGGGTGCTGCCATTCAGAAGGGGGTCAAAGTAAAGAAGCTGCTCCTCCATATCGAAAGGAGCCAGTTGAGGTGGTTCGGGCATCTGACTCCTGGGTGAGGTGTTCTGGGCGTGTCTCACCGGGAGGAGGCCCGGGGCAGATCCAGGATACGCTGGAGAGATTATATCTTCATTTGGCCTGGGGAACGCCTTGGGGTCCCCCAGACGAACTGGAGGGGGAGAGGGAGGTCTGGGCTTCTCTGCTTAGGCTGCTGCCCCCGCGACCCGGCCCCGGGTAAGCAGAAGCAAATGGGTGGATGGATGGAAAAAAAGCAGTTTGAGTTCACTGAGTTCACTCAAACTGCAGTATCGTGTTTGTAACTGTTTATAATTCAGAGGACGTTACACTGATGTTCACTTATATCCTGAATACTCAGATCTTCTCATTAAGAGAGTTATTAATTATTTACATTTTTGTTTTTTAGTGTGTGTCCTCAGACTGAAGTCAAGTCCTCGCAATGACTGCATGAATGGATTTATATCCCCCACAACGAGGCCCCCCCACACACGAACACACACACGCGCACACACACACACTGATGTATATGAACACATTCAGAGAGAACAAACTAGGCCATTGATTGGCTCGCTCGCTGTTGCTATGGGAGTTGAAGCTGCTCTTCCATTGGTCAGGCTTTGGACCAGGACCCATGCCGGCTGTCTGTCAGCATCCCACCGTTGTCGTGGCAACAGACAGGAAGCAGGGTGGGAGGAGGAGAACGGTGAGGTGGTGGTTGTTGTTGTTTTTGTTGAATCCTGCAGAAGCAGCAGCAGAAGAAATTCCTCTGTCATTTGTTTTGTTTTGTTTTCTTTTTTTTTGCTAGAGGATGATCCGTCTGCACATTTTTTTTTAATCTGCAGGATAAAATGGCTTACCATTTTTACACACACACACACACACACACAAATACACACTCACACACGCATACACAAGCTGCAGGGTCACTGGGCAACGACCTGCTAATCCCCTGCCAAAAGATGATTATTAATATGACATGTTGGGATGAAAAGGGGATAAAAACGTAGGGAGAACATGCATGTGAGTGTGTGTCTGTGTGTTTGAGGACCGCGAGTGTGTTCGAGTGCCTGAAATCTTTTTTTACTGCATATTTATTTCGTCGTCTCCTTCCTCCCGACGGTTTCATCGCGGCTCGATTCGAATTCAAATGCCGCTCGTTCGCTTTTAGCGAGGTTCAACTTGTTTATTTCGCCTTCTAATATTCATGAACCTGAAAACACAGCACCATTGTTATTCCTGCTGGAAAATTCAGGCTCTGCTGCTGCGTCATGCGAACGGTGCCGTTCAGTTTGCTGGGCTTCTACTGCGCTCAGCAAGTTGGTGCGATATTCTCACATTAACTAATAAAGGGAGAGGGAAGAAGGTCAGCCAGGACGCACATGCTGAAAGTTTCTGGGATTTTGGGGTTTAGATTTTGATGCTTGGAGCGAGCGTAACGATGTTTTGGTTGCAGTTTTTGTAAATTTTTGTTTTTCAGCCCTGAAAACTTGCACTGTACTTATGAAGGTATGATGGAAAGAATGAGGTGAATTATCCACTTTGAGGACCTGAAACTCTGAGCTTATTGATACCTAAAAATGAGCTGATTCTAAGGGGGTCAGATGGGAACATTTCTCATGTTTGTTTGACTTCTTTTCATTTGCTTTTTGTCCCTTTCTGCCTCATAAGTCGCAGCTTCCTTGTTGTGAGCTGCTGTGAGAGCGCGTAGCGGACTGTGTGTCGGCTTGTCCGGCAGGATCGGGATATGTTGACACATGCTCGCAGCTGTGTTTGTCCAGCCTTTCCTTTGCATTTTTTAAACCACCTTCCCTGCAGGAAAGTGAGTAGGACAGCATGTTCACCTGCTCCGTGTTTGACAGCAGAGGAGGCAGAATCAGCAAAAGAACAGAAATGTAATACAGCAGGAGGAGTTTTGGAGATTATCACTATGTGTTAGTTTCTGTTGCAACCCCCTAATAATAGTATAGCAGACTATGAGTTAAGAAGTCGGGACCCCTACGGCTCCTCCAGCAGGAGGGACCGACTCTGCTGGAGGCTCGTTCAGCTCGTGGTTTAAGAGGCTCTCAAACGAGCCCCTGCCCCAGGCCGGGCTCCCTCATCCAGGCGAGGTTTCTTGATTCTTCCTCCTCATCTTCACAGGGGCTTTTCTGAATCACATGTGGCCCCTCACCCAGCACCAATTTGCCTTGAGAAACCTTATCAGGGGCAAATTGCCCTTGACAGCTGTAGCTCCTGGGAAAACACGTGCAAGCAAACCCCTGTGGCGATTCATGAAGGGTGAGGAGCTCAGAGTAGAGCCGCTACTCCTCTACATTGAAAGGAGCCAGTTGAGCAGAATGCCTCCTGGACTCCTCCTAAGCGAGGCGTTTCAGGCATCTGTCCGCTGGCTTGGGAACACCTCAGCGTCACCAGAGTGGGTGGAGGTGGACAGGGCGGTCTGGGTGTCTCTGCTTAGACTGCTGCTCCTGCAACCTGGACCTGGATAAGTGGCAGAGGATGGAACTAATTACAAGTATCATTTAAAATTAGATACCAGCATCAAAATCTGCGTCTTTGTCCCTCTGAGTAATTCTAAAAATCCCTTAATATGCTTATATTTTCAAATCTTTCCAAGATTACAGCAGCATTTTTAACTACAACGTGCACACGGAGTGATGGATGAATCAGGGTGCAGTTTGGGATTCAGAATCTTGCCCAAGGACACTTTTACATGCAGACTGGAGGAACCACTAACCTTCTGAGTACTAGCTGACTCTCTCTAAGTCCTGAGCTACCTTTAAGAGTGAGTTTCATGGAGCCAGGAGTCCATCCTGGGGATGTGGCTGAAACAAAAGTACTCCCTGTGCAGCTATACCCATAGAGAGTGATGACTACACCCACAGAGTATACTCATACAAGTATAATTTATCACTAAGGGCATTCAAAGAGGACTTTTCTTAAATAACATCTTGTTGCTTGATTAAAAGAGAAAATATAAGAGTATAAATACCAGTTTCGGTACTTGTATTCACTTGTAAATTACTGCCGTGTAATGTGACTGAATCTTGAAATTACTTCCTTGTTGTGCAGAAAAGTTCTGACACTTTCAAAACAGATTTTTGCCCATCGAGAAAAGAGATCAGAGGTCAAATACAGAGCAACAGAAGCTCGAAATAATAAAGCTTTAGTACTTGGCTCAACTCTTAAGTGCTTTGTCAAACATGCCAAACCAGTTTCCACTTCCATTTTTTTTTTAAATCCAATGCTTTATGACCTCAGGGAGGCAATTAACTAAATCCCAAGGGAGGAAAGTGAATGATGCAAGCGGAGAAGGGTGGGAAAAGGAGTGGCACGCAAATCAGGTGATGGAGAGGGAGCGGGCGGGACTGAGAGGTACTGAAGGCAAGAGGGGAAACAAAACAGGAAAAGGAAGAGGAGAGGAGCGCTCATGAATATGAGAGTAAAGTTCCCCAGACAGGGGTTACATAAGCACCTCTGACCCAGAAACCTTCCACAGCCGGGCTGAACTCACCCCGAGATGGAGAGGATGGAAACAGCCCGAGGAGAGAGGAGGCGTGGGAAGGAGGTTAAAGAGAGAGGGGTTTATTTAACTGATGTATGCATCCTTTTACAGCAGCTGTAGGTGTTTCTGATTGTCACATAGGTGCGCATTTATAGAGGAGTATCGTATAAAGCACTTTGTTAGTGTGAAGGGCGTATTGACTAAAACAGACGGATGAAAGGTCAGACGGGACGTGACGGGAGCAGGCGAGGACAGACTGAGATTTAAATAATGGAGGCAGCAGGAAACGAGGTGGAAGACGAGGTGAGAGTGATTTAGAAGGAAGCCTCGAGTCGGCGTGAGGCTGCAGGTTTCTGACAGGTTCGCACAGTCAGACGCTGAGGAAAACGATAAAGAACAAACAAGGACAGGCGCGGAGGACAAAGGCGAGGCGAATTTTATTTATCGGAGCTTCAAACGGAGGCCTGCACCGGAATGCCAACAAGGAAAGTAAACAAAGTCGTGGATGGTGAACGCTTCGGGAAGATTGATCACTTTATTAAACGCAGTGGGTCGCTGCATTGTTACAGATAAACAACAAATATAAACAGATACAAAGGTACGAGGATGCTTGCAGAGGTTGCACAGCGAGCGCTGAGGTCGAAGCTTTACACTTATTAGAACTGACTGAGCTGGTGCAATAGATTTTGTGCAGAAACATTAAAATATTTAGATTATTGAAATATCTAAACATGGTAACTGCCAAAATAAATTCAAAGCACGTTATTAAAAGTGGAAAATCACAATAAACCCAAAGCCTGTAATTTAAAAATGACAGCATCGCACAGTTGCTGCACGTCCATGATGAGAATCTCCCGTTCCACCACAAACCAAAGGTGCTCTGTTGGATTGAGATCTGGTGACAGTGGAGTTCATTTGAGTGCAGAGAACTCATTATCACTTTCAGGACACCAGTTTGAGATGATCTGAGCTTTGTGGCATGGTGCATTATCCTGCCGGCAGCCTGAACTGTTGATACAAGGCAGGATGATCCATGCTTTCATGTTGTTTACAACTAATTCTGATCCTAACATCTGAATGTTGCAAAATCAAGACTCCTCAGATCAGGCAACACTTTTCCAGTCTTCTATCTTCCAACTTTGGTGAGCCTGTGTGAACTGTATCCTCAGTTTCCTGTTCTTATTGACACCAGGTGTGGTCTTCTGCTGCTGGTGAGATGCTCTTCTGCATACCTTGGTTTTAACAAGTGGATATTTGCGTTGCTGTTGTCTTCCCGTCAGCTTGAAGCAGTCTGGCTATTCTCCTCTTATTGCTGGCATCAACGAGGCATTTTCTCCCAGGGAACTGCTGCTCACTGGATATTTTCGCTTTCTTTTTTTTCTGTAAACCCTGGAGATGGTTGTGTGGGAAAATACTCGTAGATCAGCAGTTTATGACACACTCTGCACATCTGGCACCAACGAATATCCCACATTCAAAGTCACTGCGCTCACGTTTCTGATGCTCGTTTTAAATTTCAGCAGGTCACCTTGATCATGTCTACATGCCTGAATGCACTGAGTTGCTGGTATGCGATTGGCTGAATAGATATTTGAACAGGCGTACTCATTGAAGTGGCTGGTGAGGGTATATACCACACAACCAGTGGGCCAATTCTTTTGAACAAAAAACGTAGAGTAGCAGATTAATGGCAAATTTGTGGAACCATTGTGATTAAAAATATCACAACAGCACATAGAACTGTACAACACTTGATTACTTGATGGTTAATTTTATAATCTTTCATCTCCTGTCTTAAAGACTGGGATGCCTCTGAAAGGCGCTGTATAAATAAATTAATATTGCTTGCTGAGTGAAATTGGCAGGCTGGTGCAGCAGATTGTAAAAGGAAACAAAAAAAACATTAAAATGGATGGAAGTCAGATAAGGATACTCAAAATCACACGTAAATAACGAGCTGAGAGATTAGGCTCACGCAGAATTAGTGCGCACCAGTGCAATAAACAATGAGTTTCAGCCATTAGGCTACAGAATGTGACTTTAGGACATCTATTAGAAATGGCTCTCGTATGTCAGGCTGGGGAAACGGGCTGTTAAAAAAGGGCCAATCTGAGATTGACTACCTGGAAAAGAGCCATTTGAAAAATGTGTCGGCCTTGCGCCGTTATTAGTCCCGAGGACTCCGCCACTCATTTCCTTTAAACACTGCATGATCAGACACGGAGAGAGTGAGAGGCTTTGATCGTCCTCGCCCGCCCACCTCAAACACCCACTGTTATGTGAGCTATTATTACCTTCTGTTTCCGCCATCAGGGATGCCAAACTCTGTGTGTGTGTGTGTGTGTGTGTGTGTTTTATCACTGCTGCAGATTTAAAGACACTTTATTAACAGGGTGATCCTCTGGATCATGCAGGTGGATTTTCATGGTTTGACCTATTAAAGGCTTGGTGAGCATTTTTATCCATCATCCAGTGCAGATAAGTATGTGGCCCGGAAGCCTTCGGTTAGTCCTGAAACACACACAGCGACACTTTGGTGTTTGTCACAATACCCTTCATTGTATTCCCCTTTCACACTTTACACTCGCTTTCTGTTTCCTGGCAGGCATCCACCTCGGCTCAGCTCAGTCCACCTTTCCTCTTTCCATGCTGGGCAGCTGCACGCTGCCCGTCCGCCCTGATGCCCCTCTCACAACCACACCTCTCCCCTGCAGCCATGCCATGCCCCAAAACACACCCCGCCGCCACAAGTAGGTTTTTAATACTGCTGAGGAATATCAAAAATGAGGACCACAGAATTTTTTTATGATTCTGGTGGTTTGGCGGTGCATGCATGACTGAATATTTATTATATAGTTTTCTATTGGCTCATCTTTTGTCAGCAGTATATAGAATATAAAAATTAAATAATCTCGAAGGTCAGAAGGAGCTGCTCTGTGTCTTTGTGGATCTAAAGAAAGCATATGATAGAGAAACTGTGGTACTGCATGAGAAGTATGTGAAGGTGGTGCAGGACATGTGAGGACAGCGAGACAGTGGTGAGGTGTGCGGTAGGAGTGACAGATGGGTTCAAGGTGGGGGTGGGATTACATCAGGGATCAGCTCTGAGCCCCTTCTTGTTTGCAGTGTTGATGGACAGGCTGACAGATGAGGTCAGGCGGGAGTCTCTTTGGCCTATGATGTTTGCAGATGACACTGTGATCTGCAGTGAGAGTCAGGAGCAGGTGGAAGAGAGCCTGGAGAGGTGGAGGTATGCTCTGGAGAGTGTGTGTGTGAATGAGAGGAAAACAGGTGGAGAGGTGAACATGCAAGGAGCAGAGGTAGTTGAAGTAGATGAGCTTAAATACCTGGGGTCAACCATCCAAAGCAACGGACAGGGCAGAAGAGAGGTGAAGAAGTGACTACAAGCAGAACGGAGCGGGTGGAGGCGACTGTCAGAGTGATTTGTGACAGAATGGGCAAAGGATGTTGAATATGGAGCTGCCATGCAGAAGGAAAAGATCACAGAAAAGATTCATGGATGCAGTGAAGGAGGACATGCAGAGGGCTGGTGTGACAGAGGAGATGGAGGCAGACGGTGCACTGTGGTGACCCCTAAAGGCAGCAGCAGTTAGGTTGGGTTCTTAGGGCACTCAACTTCTGGCTTGTTAATAAAAAATAAAGTTCAGCCTTGAAACAAACTCTAGCCCGAGGGGGGGGGGGGGGGGGGGGGGGGGGGGGGGGG
>JAVDPK010003083.1:473968-504828 GCA_034780415.1 Cichlasoma orientale | reverse complement strand
TGTGTGTGTGTGTGTGTGTGTGTGTGTGTGTGTGTGTGTGTGTGTGTGTGTGTGTGTGTGTGTGTGTGTTTGCTTCTTCTTCTCTTCTTATCGCCTGCAGGTTGTTATGTTAGCTTTGGAGGGTTACTGAAAGAGAGAAATATGACACAGAAACATAAAAGAGGTGCTTTACCAGACAGTTTCTCTGAATGAATGTGAGTTATTTGAAAGTGAGTCAACACTCTGTCCCAAATCCATGCAAACTACAACAGCAGTGACGAAAAGATTAAAGAAAGACACTCCAGGTAAACGCGTTTTCTGACTACAGCTGCATTATTTTTTTTTTCCTCCCAAGATTTTATGTTGATGATGGGAGAGTCAGACTATTGCTTAAAGTCTTCTCCACCACTTAACAATTCAGTGGGTAGGTCTGGGGTCATGAAAATGTCTCATGCTCCCTGAACCACGCTTTCTCAGTTTGAACCTGATGAGTCCTGCCACTGTCATCTTGGAATATGCCCGTAACACAGCCCTGTACTGTAGGCACTAGGCATGATGGGTGCATCACTTTACCAGCCTCTTTTCTTACCCCGATGGGCCCATCACTCTTTAACAGGGTAAATCTGGACTCGAGAGACCACATGACTTTTTTCCACTGCTCCCGAGTACAATGTTTATGCTCCCTAACAAACTGAAGCTCTTTTCTGATGCACATCTCATCCTAACACACCAACATATCTGAGAAATGATCTGTAAAATCTTTGAACTTTATTACTGTGGAATTCCTGCCGGACTGTGTCTGTAGTTTTGGGAAAATTGGACTAAAGAAACAACAGAAACAGCCTGATTAAAAAAAACATTTAAAAAAAGCCAAGTGAGCATGTAATTTTACAGGCTGATAACTGAGGTCAGATGTCAAACTATCATCCACCCTCGCTTTAGCAAAGATCAGGTGGAAACCTGCTGAGAGATCACAGACTAACTAATTATTGATCAATGCAGATTTTTGATTTAAGTTATTTTGGATACATTTTCAAAAATAACATAAAAAGTCTGCTCGTGAGAGAAATTTGCTCATTTCAAGAAAAATAAATTTGTCAGTGGGGTCTCCAAAAATCATGACGAAAAGCAGTCCAAACTACTTAAAGGCTTAGATTTAAGTCTTTTAGTCTTCATGTACAGTAAATGAGTGAAATTTGAGAAAAGTTTAAATGTCTAAAAATAACTGTCTTTAAGTTCACCTTAGTTAAAAAGATCCTGAAATGGAACGAGAGAATCTTCAAACCTTAAAGTAATTGTCATTTAAGCTCACTACACAGATCTGGTCAAGCATACAAAACCTTTGTCATTTGTTCCCAATTTTTAATTTGATTTAATTTTGTTTTATTACTGGGCATCAATAGAGTAGCTTTGCATCATTCACAGATGCAAATAATCCTTCTTTATCTTGTACTGGAGCTTGATTCTGCCCATCCTCTGTCTGATGCTCCAGAAAACTGACTATAGAAAAATAAATTGTGACTATTGAAGCTGTTGCTGCAAAGACAGGGACAGGGTGTGCAACCACTTGCAATCGGGTGCCATCTTCAAGCAACTTTTCTACGTTAAAATGGCAATAAGATGTATTCTGTCTAATATCTGTTGTCGTCTGCATACACACAAATTCACATTAACTACTTACATTCAGTCCGGTCAGAACCTCACAGACTTCAAACAGAAATTAATAAATTTCACCACAAATATCGACATAGTTGCTGCAGGACTGTGAATTAACTGCAAAATGACAAAGGTGCTCAGCAACCTTGCTTTTGTATAGGAATATAACCAGAATACAACCCGCTGATTTGAGTCCTCTGTTGCAAAGATACGTGTTGCAGATAAGTTGTGCTCACTGGTGCAGATTGACTCTGACTGATTGCAAAGTGTTGGCAAGACATTTATAAATTAGATGATAATTATTTGCAAACCTTCACCAATCTGTTTGAGGGCAATTGCTGTCAGTTTGAGCTGGACTGCAATTGTTTGGAGACAGGTTGTTTCCCACCAGATGGCCTGTGTAATCTAAACCAGTTGGTCCCTCTAACCACTTACAATTAGTTGCTGAATGGGGAAAAAAATTCAACGCAATCACTGGGCAAGACTATTTTTCATAGTCATAAGGAGGTTGTCATCCTATTTTTTAACTCTGATTGAGCCATAAAGTGAGCCGTTTTAACTAACAGCAAGTGGGTGGGGCTTTTGTTTGTTTGTGGATATCTGCTCTATGTGACATCATGCAGATCCAAACGTAGAAACGACGAACATTTTAGCCCATGTTTTTAATTCTTCTTTCATTGTGGTGTTGTTGTTCTGTCTGGTGATTGTTTCTTGTTCTCCAGTCTTTTTGGGAAGTTTTTGACCTAAATGAGACCGTCTCATTGAATAAACATTTATTCATTCAATTACTACAGGGAAAATTCTTCCCTGAAATAGTAATAATTCATTGTATATAATCTAATTTTCCTAAATAAAATATTGTTCTTTTAATTCAGCACATTTTTGGAATTAACACCTTCAAACAAAGACCTAAGGAGAGTGGTATGTATTTGATGAGATTTAATTATCCTAAAATAGATTTTCTTTTCTTAAAACTCTTGAATAAGTACCTGGCATGAGCCTTAACAAAGAAACCAAAAACAATTTTCCCATAAAGCACATTTTAAAAAATAAACAGATGAAATTTGATGATTTTACTTCTTAATTTATTACCTTTTGGGTCCTTGGGTTCCTTTTGGCTCCTGCAATAGAATCAGAATGTTTACTTTAGTATGCCTTTTAGCACCATCTAGTGGTAGTTGTTAATAGTATTTGAGAGGACATGAGGTTCTTTTTTTCTTTTTCTTTTTTTTGGAACAAACAAAAAAGTACAGAACCTCCCTTTGAAGAATTGTTCTTATTACTTTATTGGACATCTCTTTTTAGTGACATCAGTGTCACCAATCAGTCTGCTGCTATTGAGTGGATCAATAATTTGAATGGTACCTATTGTGCCTTGAAAAAGTTGCAGCACACTTGTTGATAAAGCATCAAACATCACTGCATATTCTTTAGGAGTAACAGCCCAATTAAACTCAGATAAAAAAAATTTAAAAAACATGTGAAGAAGTTTCCTTCAGCACTCACTGAACAGCTGTTTAACTAGGACAATGCCAAGAATAAAGGGACTTATTCTTATAAAGAATATTTCCATTGTTCCACATGTAATAATTTGTAAAAAATAAATAAATAAATAAATAAATAAATTATGTATATATATATATACGTTTCCATGCCAGAAGAGCTTGCTAGTGTCATCAGCCAGTTGTGATAATTTAAATTCTCTTTCTTAGGTTAGGATACCCTGAAATTGATCTTTTTTATTATGCACTGCCATAATTTGTGTGACAAGAAAAAACAGGAATGGACTTAAAGGACAACCTTGTCTAATTCCACGGCTAACCTCAAATCTCTGTGCTGTATCACATGCAAGCGTAACCGAACTATTGCAGCCCTTATATAAAGTGGTGATGGCTCAGAAGTGAGTTTATAGTAAGCAGTAGATTTTCTTTTCTTAAACCTTTTGAATAAGTACCTGGAATAAGTCTTAAAGGAACAGCAAAATTTAATCATAAAGAAAATTTTAAAAAATAAGCAGATAAAATTTAATATCTAAAGTATTTTTTTTTTTTACCTCTTTTCCACCTGCACCGGGGGTCTTTGTGGCACCTGCAATAAAATCGGTATTTATGTTAGTATGCCTTTTATCACCATCTAGTGGTAGTTGTAAATAGCAGCATTTGAGAGGAAGTCTCTGGAGCTTGAAAAAAAGGGCTACTGGACTTCTTTTTGTTTCTTGAAGACGTTTCACCTCTCACCCAAAAGGTGGAGAGACAAAAAGGAAATTTGTGTTTGGTTGATTACCGTATGTCTGCTTCTTGACAATAAATATTATACACCATTGGAAAGCCTGTTTATTTCTCTTTAAATTGTGCCGCATTTGTGGGTTGAGCAGCAGCCAAATCCAAACTGATCCCACAAGTGTTCATTGGAGTTGAGGTCAGGACTGCAGGCAGGCCATTCCATCCTGTTCACTCCCAAATTTTGGAGTTTGTCTCTGATAAACCCCGCTCTGTGGAGGCGAGCACTGTCATCTTGGAGGATGGCGTTTGGTCCCAGACTGTAGAGCTATGGGATTGCCACTGGTTGCAGAATCCCATCTTGGTATCTCCCTGCATTGAGATTGCCTCCAATAAGGATTATCAGCACCTGGGATACTAGAAGCTCAAAACAAGAGTCAGTAGCAGAATAACCTGTTTGGCATTAGTGGAGAAGATTTGGCAAGTTTTTCATGGGCACGACATACTCAACCCACAAATGCATTTCCCTTACACATGTGGCATTTAAGGGGAAATAAACTGTATAATATTTATTGCCAGGAAGCATTGTTACATCAAAGAAAAAATCAAAAACAAATTTACCTACTTTTTGTGCTAAGCTTAACAGTAAATCAGGTGTGTAAACTCCATCTGAATGCAGTGTGTGTTCACACTGATTGAGGCCTGTGTTCTGATTTTAAAAAATTGTGCCCTCTCATGGTGAGTTCATGTAACAGCACCTTTGTTTGGACCTTTCGGGCTGGGCTATTCATTCAAGTCAACCCTGCAAAGACAGAAAGAGAAATGTTGAAACGCAAATTAAGAAATACATTCGTGTGATCATATTACCTCATACTTCAGTTTTTAAGGCTACAGTCCTCTACACTCTACAATGGATATACTGTACTGTAGCAGTATATCCATTGATTTTTATTTGATTTCATTTGCATTTTTTAAAAATAATGTCTCAAAATAGATTCTAATAGCTTTGTAATATTATGCTGTATGCAATGCCAGGAACTAAAACGGATTAAAAATCACTTTTGCAAGGGTGTCCTGGGCCAGGAGAGACAGAAGGGCCCACTGTATGGGTTCAAAATCAGGAGGCAGAGTTGTGTATGTATATATTCTTTTAACTTCAATGTGCAGTTTTCTCCAACCTTATAAATAACAGTTGCATAATGACTGTAATTAGTATCACTACCTAACAATGAGTTCCAATATTAATATATTAATATGAATATGAATTCAGATGCTTTCTGTCCCATGTCGATGGGTGTATAAAATCAAGCTCAACTCAGACCATGTAAAGCGCTGAGCGCTGCGGCACATAGTGCGTAAAAGCCACCAATACTCTACTGATTCAGTGACCACAGAGCTCCAGTCCTCCTCTGGCACTGACATCAGCACAGAAACTGTGGGTGGTGGGGTGGGGAAACAGTACCTGTAGGTAGCCCGATACTTTTATCCATACAGTGTAGTGTATCAAAATATTTATCTCTCAGCATTAGGAATGCCGCTCATTCAGCTTATAACATACACAAATTTTGCCCCACATGTAGTTTGATGGGATCTGGTCACCCTTTTGTCTTTTGGGTGTTTAGTTTCTCCCGTGAGTGTGGTTGGTTTCAAGCCAAAATTTGCATCCCATTTAACTTCACGGTGACTCACACAGACACCTTGCTAACTAGGCATCGCTAACCTTAGCTGAAAACTTTCTCAGCACTACCATTTTGCCCAGATACAGTTAGAGCTCTTAGAAAATAAAGAGGCCAAAATACCACAATTCCCAACCACTACAACTGTAGTCGAAAAAAAAAAAATCCACAGATTCATCAGTAAACAGAATTATTGTACTTCCTTTTCTGCCATCCAACAAAATGATTAAACGTAGTTACTACACAGGCAGTTACTCCAGTAATAGAATAGAGCCTTTGAATTTAACAACATAAGATGCAGCCATGTAGCAGCTAATAAAATCTCTCATCTTAGAAACTGTCTTCATTGCAAACATCACCTCTCCTTCATTTGTTCCAACAGCTTCTTGTAGTGTTCAATCTCTTCCTGCAGGTCTAGCTTTTTGTTGACCGCTTTCTCATACCCCGTTATGTTTTCCATCATCTTCTTGAACTGTTTCTCCATATCTGCCATCTGCCAGGGTCAAAGGTTAAAGAATCAGTTAAAAAAAAAAACTCAACCTCCTTGGTGCCAGAATTGACCTCTACCACTGCAGTTAATAAATAAACATCTCTCTGACCTTTTCCTTTTGCTTGCCTAGAGTGATCGTCATTTTTTTCTCCCTAATCTCTTGCATCATTTTCAGCTCATCTCTGGATGCATCGGTCACGGTCAAGTTCTGCTGGCTCTTGCTTTGCAGCTCACCGATCATCTACAGGAAGAGGAGGAGAATGGTGAGGTTAAATAGACGTTTAGAGTTAGGCTTTATATGTGTGTGTCCATTTGTCTGTACCAAGGAGAATAATTGAATAAGCAAAGTGTGTTCAACTGTGATCAACTATCATCAAACCTATTATTAAAACCATACTAAAAAATCAAAACTCCTCCTTACAGTACCTTATCAATCTCTATGAAATTATATTTCTAAGTGCGCTAAACTGCAAACGTGTATACAGTTTTAATATTAAATATGCAGGCTTAGAGTGGAATAAACCTTTTCATGGTTCTCTGTGAACATAATGAGCTCTTGGAGAAGGTTGGGGGAAAAAATCTACCTCCTGCAATTCATAAATGTGATGGATTTAACAGAGCTAATTATGCGTGGGTTCTGTTGCCTCATCAGAGTGCTGGAATGGAGAACTTTGATTTTTGACCTTTGCTCTGGGATGTTACCGCAGACTGTATATAAAAGATGTACACAGCCACTACAGTGTCACCCATTGGTTTGTAACGTTTTTGAAGGACCAACAAGGACATGAAGACATGAAGGACAAAGACATTAACATGAAGAAAGAGAACAAGAATGGCAACAAAGAATGAGGCCAGCTGATTGGCCTCTGAGATTTAAGCTGCTGGCATCACTAATGCTGCATCAGTCTTTCTCTCGCTGGAGTTTCTTTGGAGCAGCTCACAAAACACAACCAGACATTGCATACACTGGTTGACACAACTTTGGTTACTTTACTTTTGTTAAATAAACATTTTCTTTATCTGTCATGTGTGACCTCTTCCAGTTTTGTCCTTCCCTGGCACCTGGCCTGGCCCTAATCTTCTTCCATTTAATAAATTATTCATAAATTAGGCACCATGAAGCTGACTTTGATGAGAGGAGCAGAGTTATTGAAACTTTATTGTTGCATTTTACTTCCTGATAATACAGCAGGGAAAAGAAAGCAGAAAAAGAGGAGGAGCAAACCTTT
This sequence comes from Cichlasoma orientale, assembly GCA_034780415.1. NCBI lineage: Eukaryota > Metazoa > Chordata > Actinopteri > Cichliformes > Cichlidae > Cichlasoma > Cichlasoma orientale. The sequence goes on along the minus strand of JAVDPK010003083.1, from coordinate 497,579 downwards.
TCATAGATTTCCTTTAGGTATTCAATTTCCTGCTTTAGCAGTCCATTGCGTTTCTTCTGGAACTCACAGTCCAGCTCAGCGGTAATCTTGTCCTGCAACATTAAAAAACCCCAATAAACTAAAAATTACCATAAAATCAAAACTTATAATAAAAAAACTCCATAAATATATTTTAAACAACTTCCAATATTTGCTACTCCAATTCCTGTTAAAAAAAAAGGGGGTCCCAGGAATCTCAATGCAGGCCAATCAAAAGTGGACCTATATTTTGGTACGCATTTTTCAAAGCCATCCAGTCCACCGGATGGGATATATTTTATTTATTAATTTTTTTGTATGTTATTATTAGAAATTTTTCTTTTCGCTATAGATGGATCATTAAATTTTTAAAAAATGTGTTTTTATAGTGGGGCCACGAAAATAACAAAAAAATATTTTATTATTATTGAAAGTATGAATAATGACTGCAGGACGTACCGTTGTAAGATCATCCAGCTGTTTTTCTGCAGCTTTTCTTCTTTCTTCCTCTGCCTCGAATCTGGAGGACAGTAAGACACATAGTTGTTTTAGACAGACAGCCACTAATGAGCAAGTGGTTTCATTTGGTATAAACAAAACCTACAGAAAAAGTCCAAAGAATGGCCAGCATTTGAAAATGAATATCCCTCCTATCTCATAGCCTGTATATACAGTAAAAGATGTAGCCAGTGTGGGGGAGGGGCGAGGGAGGGGGAGGCTTGTGTCAGGAAGGGCATTCAGTGTAAAATTTTGCTAAATTAAACATGCAGATGATCAAGAATGCAATTTCTATATCAAAGCTGTTGGGGCCCAGGTTATCAACAACTCTCTCCGGTGCTGTTGGCCAACAGGGTGGAAATTGTGGCTACTGTTGGCCAAAGACAAAGGAATAGGAAAGGGGGAAGGCATGTTAGGAGGTGGCAAGAGAGGAGGAAAGGCAGGAATATGGAGGTGAGAGTAAGGATTCTAAATGCAGGGACTATGATTGGTAAGGGGAGAGAGCTGGCTGATATCATGGAGAGAAGGAAAGTTGAGATTGTGTGCGCAAGACACTAGATGGAAAGGACACAAGAACGGGACGTGGAACTGGTCAAAATGTTCTCTCATGGCCTAGATAGGAAGTGAAATGGAGGAGAGGTAATACTGAAGGAAGACTGTATGAATAGTGTGGAAATGAAGAGAGTGTCAGTTTGAAGCTGGAAATTGAAGGGGTGATGTTGAATGTTGTCAGTGTGTATGCCCCATAAGAAATCCCCAGGTGGGAGAGATTAGTGATTGGAGTGGACTTTAATGGACATGTAAACGAAGGTGATTGAGGTGATAAAGAGGTGCTGCGTAGATATGTTGTAAGTAGAGAAATGCAGAAAGACAGATGGTAGTAGATTTTGCCAAAGGATGGAAATTGCTGTGGTGAACACCTACTTCAAGAAGAGGGAGGGACCTATAGGATGATGTATAAGAGTGGAGGAAGGTGCACACAGGTGAAGTACATCTTATGCAGAAGGTGCAATATGAAAGAGATAGGAGACTGCAAGGCGGTGTCAGAGGAAAATGTAGCTAGGCAGCATTGGATGGTAGTCTATAGGATGAATTTGGAAGTCAAGTAGAGGAAACAACTCCCTAAAGGGAGCAGCTGAAAGAAGAAGAAGAAGAATATGCTTTTCAATTATTGATAAAACTGAATGCAGAGATCCACAAACAGGCAGCAATTGAAGGTGACTGCAGGAGGTAACACAGCTTTTGGTAATATCCATGGGTTTGAGACTTCAGTCATTGACTGCAAAGAGGTTTTATTCAAGTATTAAAAACAATTATATTCTTATATTTAAAATTATACTAGTTTGTCTAATTGATTTTGAGCCTCTGATACTGGGAGACTGATGATAGGATGATAGGTGAAACCTCTTCAAGAAACTTCTATATATTTCCAGCTACTTTTTTTCCACAGTTTTTTAATTTATCAGTGATAAAATAAAAATCATCATCTCAATATAAAAAATAATATTCATGTTAACGATATAAGGACTCACAAAAGTAATGCTTCAATAGTGTTCTGGAGAAAGTTTGCTGAAACTATCTGAGTAAAGCTAACTTTACAAAACACACACAAACACTAACACATGCACATATTTAAAAAACAAACAAAAAAACATTCTCAACCCCTTCTTGCCCCTCCCACCTCCTTTTGTACATCTCCAGCTCCTGGGTTGTCTTTTTTTCACTCTCCATTGTGTTCCACAGCTCAGTCATCTTCTCCTCCATTAGGTCATGGATGGATATCAGTTCAGGCCCCTGCTGATTGCTTGTCTGATTCTTGATCATCTCGATGTAGTCAGCGAGGCGGTGATTCAGGACCTGCAGCTCTTTGTCCTCGTTGCCAGCCATGTTTGTGGAAAAGGTCTCACTGACTATGTGGGAGGCAAAGATGTGGCAGTAAGAGGAGGCAGGTTGTGCTGAGGAGATACTGTTTGAGGACACAGAGGAGAGCTGCAGGACTGAAGCAAAATCTGCTGCCCACATCTATTTGTAGTTGCCTCCTCCGTCGATTTTTACCCCCTCCTCCCTGAGAACTGCCCTCCCTCTTCCTGCCTCACTTTTTTACATCCTTGATTAGTTTCTCTTTCTAAATTCTTTCACTTACTTTTTTCTACATTTGCTTTCTACTTTCCTCCCCTGATATTTTCTCATCTTCTTGGGAAAATATATCTCTCAGTTTAAATGTTTTTGTGTTCATTATGGAGGCCATAAGGTCTCAGGAGCATATACCTTTTTTTCCCCCCTTTTTCTTCCCCTTCCCTTTTCTCCCTCAGTCCTCACTCTTATTTTCTTCAATTATAATGCTCATGCTCTTCCTCAAAGAAAATTAGATAAATTGTGGAACAAATAAGGCAAAACAGTCGAAATCGCATTGAGACCACAGAGAAAACTAAAGGTGTTCTTGTGTGATTAGCTATCACTAAACTCAACCACTGTTAAATGCTTGGGTTTGCTCTAGATTTACAGGTAATGAATGTCAATATATCACTATTAGTTCCTCCAAACACAGATTTTTTTCGTCTATAAAATATCTAAGAACTGAACAATATATTCACAGGTAAAAATCTGATCCATATATGAACCTCACTGCCCACTACACCGAGACAGTACTGCACTTATTCACCTTTTTATTTTACATTTTAATTTATTTATTTTTGCATTGGAGTATAAGTGGAATATGAATTATCGTTTTGTTTGTGTTCTCTTTTGTTTACATTTGAATGTTTATTAAATTTGTACTGAAGACATATATAGAAGGTTTTTGCTTTTTGTCTGTTTAATTGTGAGATTTTTTTCCAACAATCTAAAGCAGTTTTTTTTTAATTTATACAAAAGAAATGATACAGTCTAGTTTTTGGGATTTTATTTTGTGTTAATATCCATGATATTTATTTGAAGCTCAACATTTTGTCTGTATTCCTCTGAAACTTGAGGTTTTTGACTTATATATATGTATGTATGCTAAATATTTTTTAATACAGTTGTTTAATATTTCACAGTACATTTGTTATGTTCAGCTTCTGACAGAAAATAAATAATATTTCACTCAAAATTAAGCTTATATTTTCACTTAGGAGTAAAAAAGGAACTTTTAAGCTTGAAAGAAATAGTGATTTGGTTTATATGGTGATGTGAAAAAAAATACAACATTTGTTTTCCATGTAAACCAGCATTATATGAAAGACAAGGTGACAGACGGACCAAGTGTAAATAAGCATGACGTCAGAATTAAAAGCCTAAACTTTATTCACTGACTACCATTCATCAGCAGATGTCAGAAAGGTATTCACATTACAGAATCAAATGAATCCAGGACCACAGGCACAAAGAAATATGTTAAATACCTCAGAGGTATCAAATGTGACAGTGATCCTCAAAAACAGTCAGGTTTGAACAAATAGATCCGGCCTTATCTGCCGGGTAAGGCCAGTTATAGCTCTCTTTGTCTTCCAAATAATTCAACTGAATCAAAAATGTTCTGTATGATTATGGGTGTGATGTTTGTGGGTTTTAGACAAGGAAATAGTCCTCGAGGAATTTTTGATCACCAAACTAGCAAAACTAGTAAGTGCACATAGGATAGTTCCTGTTGGTGACAGTCCTTATCTTTGTAGAGTACTGTGTTTGTCTTTGTAAGGAGTACTGAGATAGAAAGACTGCTGCACACACGAAATAGTTGTTTTCACTTTCAAACTTGCCACTGAATTAAGGTCAAAGATGCCATATTACATGTTCCAACTTCCAACTCGCCTTAAACTTTTATTCAGGGCACCTTGTTGTCATGTTATACCTCAGTGGGTAGCTGCACCTGAACACCTTTAATCTAGATGTCCGTATAACAAGTAGGTAGTAGTGGTGGTGGCTGGCAAAGCAATCTGAGTCACTCGAAGTTATTAGCATATTTATAGACTTCCATTTTTAAGGTTTCAATTTCTGGTACTCTTTGATTCAATTCAGATAGCAACACTACATTGTTAAGTTCAGGGAAAGAGCACAGTTTTAGCTAAAATACATGCTTTTGCAGTGTGAGCCAGTTCTCTGCCATTTTGCATATTTCTGTCTCTTAGGCCTGCCCCAAGGAGATGAGTGTACAGATAATACTAAAATGAATTGCTGAATACATGGTGTTGCTGCCATTAATCCATTCATCCATTTTCTTCCACTTATTCAATTCAGGATCACAGGGAAGTGCTGGGGTTGGAGTCTATCCCAGCTGTCACTGGGCAAGAGGAAGGGTACATGCACGTTTTACGGACCCGTGCTGTATGATTACTTTGGCCCTGGTGGTGGAAGGCATGAGAAATCCAAGGGGGTTGTACTGGCTTGCTAACACTCTGTATATGATGCGGACAGTAACAATGTCTACAGTAGCCAGGGGCACTCGACATGAAAGACATGGTGTCCTGCTGACAATTTGACTGTAAGCCTAATGCTGATTCATCTTGGCCTGGGTGACCTTGGGCTATCCACCTACGGCACTGACTAATATCACTTCTGCAGGAAGGTGATAGATTGCGTCCGGATGGGTACTGGCCCACTGGCGTAGCTCAAAGCTGCCGTCAACTAGGAGAGTTTGCAGGTGGCTGATGATGGACCTGACTTGATTAACTGAGGCCACACTTTGTAGGCAGTTGTCCACACAGAAGTGTCTGAACTTTTAGGACAGCTTGATAATAATGAATTACAATAGTTCATCTATAAGTCATTCCCACAAAGGTGTGAATGGGGGTTGAGGTGCCTGAGGAGGGAGCTCAGGACAGTGTTATAAGCGGGGGAAAGTTGGTGATGTAATCCACCTCCTCTGTTCAATGATGGTTGCTCACAGTAGACATAGATGGCTTCTTTTACTCTTTCAAACCATCTGGAATGGTGAAGAGTGCTCGGACCTCTACAAACAGCCTCTTCACAAACAAATGGAACAACATAGAAGAGCCACCTCGACAGGACAAGACTCAGCTGTACATCTGCACCTAAAGGAGAAAGGGTACTCTTTTGAGGATGCCAATGTTCACATATTGGACCGTTAAGACAGATGGACAGATTAATGAGACAGAAGTGCAGAGGCTTCAGAACTTGCCTTTGAATCATCATCGTAATCCCCAGTTTAAAGATTTATTCAGCATTAAAGTAATCAACTGAGAGTTGTCAGTATATTTGCTGCTGCACAGAAAACAATACCTACCAGTAGTTAATTCTGCAAACTTTATTCTCCAGATTGTGAGCAGATACGGTTTAAAAACAGCTCTTATGTTGCTGCCACGGTGTAACTAAGCCTTACACAGTAACCTGAACTATCCATCAAAGTGTCCAATCACATTAGGCTTCACCCAAACGGTCAAAAGTCAGTTTCTTCACAGGCGTAAAATTCAGCTCCGCTCGCATAAAGTTTCCTCACAGCAGACACTCGTGTGCGCGATGCTTCTTTGTACATGCGGCTGCTGAGTTCTACGTGCAGATGTTGATGAATTTACTCGTGAGGAATGAATACCTGCACTCACCAAATGAAATTATTTGCGCAGATTATGGTTTTTTTTGTGTGTGTGTGACTTTTGACCTAAATATAATTCCATAAATTTAGTTTTGGTTACTTTTATAATCATTAAACTTTAAATACATTAAACTTAGAAACTAGATTTTAGAGAATTTTCATTTTCATATTTGTGTACATTAAACCAAACTGAGGTGTTTTAAAATCCAGTGGCATTGTATTTAGCCTATTTCAATATTTTTCTGTTGTAGAAGCCCACTGATGACGTGATTGTGTTTTACAGTGATAGGTTCCAGGAGTATAAGCAGAAACACCTGGAACTAAAGGGTGCAGTGGCAAAAGAGCTGGGACTTAAACTTCCTTCTGTGACTGTGAATGAAGGAGGGATCAAGAAACCTGTGGGAAGGAACCTGAGGGTGGGGGAAACCCAGCAGCAGAGATTACGAGTGAGAGCCAGCAGGAGCACCAAGTGGAAGAGGCATCTCTGGAGAGCGTTGGAAATATTTCAGCTAATAGTCATGTGATGGAGCCAGCTGAGCAAAGCCAGCAAAAGGAGAGAACCAATGCAGAAGGTGACAAAGCAGCCTCTGATAAGGTCCAGACAGTAAACGGCGAGATGCAGTCAAGCTCAGGTTAACTAAATGGAAGGATGGACATCACTGCAAGCCCATCAGCGCTTAGAAGTGAAGTGATGTGGGCAGATATTGTTTCAAAGTCAGTTGCAGCCAGCGGAACAGGAGGCAAAGCCACAGCTGTAAATGGAATAGGAGATGGCAACACTGCCAATGGAACAGCTGAAGAATGAACACAAAGCTAATGAAGAGTTGTAATTGAGTTTTCCATAGTCACTGCTGTAAGATTAAAAACTCTTACACTATTTCCTGATGTCATTTGATTCAATGAACAAGGACAGAATGAGATTATCGAGAGTGAGAGGATGAGTGTTACTTTGTGCTGAAGATTTTATCTTAATACTGACTCTGTAAGAGGACTGAAACTTTTTCTCTTTTTTTTCCTTCTCAATAATAAACTTTTTTACCATGGTATGTTAAAGTGTGTCTTCAGTTACTGTTTTTGACACTTGGATGACTAAAGATGATACACAGATATTAAGTCTATTTAAGCTTTCTGAAGGTCTTTCAAAGTTCTTCATTGGACATTGGCTGCTTTTTCACTCATATTCAGTCCAGTCCTTTTACCTGACCATTTTCACAGGAATCATTCAAGTATAAAAAGGCACCTACTTTAACTCAAGAGAAAACAGTGTTAACAGATAACTTAGCAGAGAACCAATTTTAAATTGTATCTTTAGGCACTTTGTTACTAGCAGCCTGCCACAAAAACATATAATTTGTATCTATTTCTTTAGTTGAATCAATGAAAAATGCCAAAGATAACACAGTTTGACAGACATAAAAAATGTGTCAGGCCTAGAAAACTATATACAGCTGATGAAAAGTATCTGAAAGTCATGTTCTCAATAAATGGGAAATAATATCCAGCAAAGACCTGACACAGGACCTGAGAGATACATCTGGACCTTCAGCTGATCCATCTACTGTTCACTGAAGCCTCATCAGAAATGGTCTCAGTGGAAGGGTGGCTGTCATGAAGCCATTCTTAAGGAAGGGAAACAGGGAGGAAAGGCTGAGGTATGCCACATTACACAAGAACTGGGCTGAAAATCAGTGGCAACAGGTCTGATGGAAGTTTTGGTTCAAATCATTGTCAATATGTACAGAGGAGGTCAGCAGAGAGGTACAACAGTGAGTGTCTACAGCCCTCTGTAAAACACTATGGAGGCTCTGTCATGGTTTGGGCTGCATTTCAGCCAGTGGTGTTGGAGATCTTGTTAAATGGAATGGATGGATAGATGGATGAAATTGGGATTTTTTTAAAAATAAGATTTTTGCTGATCTTGATCTTTGACCAAGAAAATGAAATTGTATGTTCTTGGGCCCCTAAGGAATATTTCCAGAAAGTTGAATAAATTTTGGTTCAAAACTTTTCAAGATAGGGATCAGTGTAAACACTGACAGCAGAATGTGAACACAACTCCAACACCGCTGTTACACACAGCAATTCACAATTGAACACACGTCCAATGATGTGACCAGACCAACTGGGCAGGTTAAAAGTCAGTTCAGTGTGCAGGTGGCACATGTGCATCTACAATGGACCGACATGTACAGAGAGGCAGAGGAAGAGCACGTGTGAGAGGTGGCGGACGAGCGACCGAGTCCAGTCATCACCAATGAGATACGGGCAACCATTTTACACCATGTCCCCGTCCACAGGATGACAATGAGGGAAGCAGGAGAAAGGGTCCAACACAATCTGAGCAGATTTTCTGTGGCCAGCATCATCAGGACATGCACTGTTCCATGATGTACAACATTTGACACACAGTATGCCACACTGCAAGTACTGTGATGTTTATTACAATGCAATGTCCACTGGCAACGTACATTCGTAAGTGCACTCCCCCTTTCTCAGAATTAAACAACAACCACATGCAGATGGCAGGAGTGCCCTTTTCATGCAACATGTGGAAGTCCCTGGCCAGTGGGGTGGTCTACAGGATTGCATGGCTGCGCGTGAACAGCTGGATGAGCAAGCAATGCCTCCTGTATATGTCATAGTTTGGGACACTGTAAACTTTCACTGTACCATCCAGATACACAAGTTGTTCGCAAACAACCAGCACTGCATGAACGTGTTCCATCCACCTTACAGCCCCTTCCTCAATCCAATAGAGGGGATTTTCTCTGCGTGGAGGTGGAAGATGTTCGACTGATAGCCCTACACCAGGGAGAATATATTGGTGGCAATGGAACACGCATGTGACAATGTTGCTATAGAGTCCTGGCCGGACCCCACACAGAGACATGACGGTGCAGACTGAATCTGTGTCCTACAGTGCTGTGTTTTTCACGTGCTTTTTATTTTTATTTCTTTTTTTTTTTTATCTACGTTCGTGTCACTCTGACTATGGCAGTGTTTTACTGTACACACTTGAAATAAACATTTTCTGTTGACTACATGCCCTGGATGCTGTGTCTTAAATTATTTGATGTAGTGTGTAACAGATATATATATTTATATATGTTTTTGAATATATTTTTTACTTGCTGTGTGTGTAATCTGACCACAGTATTTGGTTTTGCACACAGGTAACTGATTTTTGCAGTGATGGTTTGATTTTGACAGGAAAGTCTGGGATTTTGTGAAATTAGCTTGAGCTTTTGTATTTGTGGCAGGAAACACCCCCAAAACTCTTTTGGGTTCAGTAACACTTGTTTTAGTGCTTTGGTATTAGCAAAATATATTATCTCAAAGATTCATGTGACTAATATCACAGTACGAGAGATTTACATGGTCTGTACATACTACATACATGTGGACAGCGGGGTGGCTGAGAAGGTAGAGCTAATCAGTAGGTTGGTGGTTTGATCCCTGGCTGTGGAATGATATTAGGCCTTGTTGTAATTTTGTGAGCTCAGAACTACCTGGTTAAGTTTAGGATCTCATTTATAAGATCTTGAAACGTCATTGCCCATTTTTCTATTCACACAAAATCAGATTGTGACCAGTTGACAGTTCAGCTCCTCTCTTCACCTGGTAGAGAAACTCATATCCACAATCTCGTTCTTTGAGTTCCCTGGCTGTCTCTGGGTCACACCCAGTGACTCCAAACAGTCTGGATACTCTGAAATGTTGTTCAGCACATAGGTACTAAAGTCAGGACCTGTTCCTTGACCCGAAGACATGGGGAAGTAATTATCTCATCCTCAGATGGAAAACCCCAACATACAGATGAGGAAACGGTGCTTAAGGAATTTCTAAGCACTAACCTATAAAAACTAGCACTGCAAGTGCACACAGCATAGTTCCTGTCAGCAGCACTTCTTATCTTTTTGAAGCGTGAATGATAACGATTTATTTTACAGGGCTGAAAAAAAAAAGCACACACACACACAAGGAGTGGTGACTTTCATGTTCAAGCTAGTTTGACTTTCACTTTCACCTCTGAGGGAGGTTGAGGACATTCAGTCCAAATGGACCATGTTCCGCATCTCCATGGTTGAGGCTGGTGCTCAGAGCTGTGGCTGCAAGGTGGTTGGTGCCTGTTGTGGTGCTTATTCCCGAACCAGATGGTGGTCGCCGGATGTGAAGTGAGACATCAAGATGACTGGGCCTGGTTAGCCTGTGGGACTCTGGAGGCAGTTGACCGGTATAGACAGGCCACACGGAATGCGGCTCGAGCGGTGGCCCAAGCAAAAACTTGGGTGTGGGTGGAGTTCAGTGAGGCCATGGAAAACAACTTTCAGACGGGCTCGAAGCAATTTTGGCAAACCGTCAGGTGACTCGGAAGGGGAAAGTGGTGCGCTACTCACATGGTCGATAGTACAGATGGGGCGCTACTGACTTCAACTCAGGCTATAGTCAGGTGGTGGAAAGAATACTTTGAGGACCTCCTTAATCACACTGGCACGCCTTCTGTAGTGGAAGGAGAGTTTGGGGAAGAGGGGGATGACTCGACCATCACTGGGGGTGAGGTCACTGAGGTGGTTAAACAACTCCTTGGTGGCAGGGCCCCTGGGATGGATGAGATTTGCCCTGAGTTCCTGAAGGCTCTGGATGTTGTAGGGCTGTCTTGGTAGACATGCCTCTGCAACATAGCGTGGATATCTGGGGTGGTGCCACTGGATTGCCAGACCGGGGTGGTGGTCCCCATCTTTAAGAAGGGAGACAGAAGGGTGTGCTACAACTATTGGGGATCACAATCCCCAGCCTTCATCCAGTCTACATATGTCTTGCGGACTTGGAGAAGGCATTCAACCGCGTCCCTCTGGGTATCCTGTGGGAGGTGCTGCGGGAGTATGGGGTGTCTGGCTCGTTGTGGCATGCTATTCAGTCCCTGTACAACCGCAGCGACAACAATACAAGCGGCAGGAACGAGCTTCCTCTGAAGGGTGGCTGGCCTCTCCCTTAGAGATAGGGTGAGGAGTGCAGCCATTCGGGAGGGGTCAAAGTAGAGCTGCTGCTCCTGAACATCGAGAGGAGTCAGTTGAGGTGTTTCGGGCATCTGACTAGGATGCCTCCTGGGTGCCTCTTGGGTGAAGTTTCCAGGCATTTCCTACCAGGAGGAAGCCCTGGGGGAGACATGCTGGAGTTATTATATCTCTTGGCTGGCCTGGAAACTCCTTGGGGTCCTCCCGAATTTGCATATCTTATATATAAAATTTGCAAATAGACTAAGCCTGTGTTTGAATTATTTATTCTTTACTTGCTCTCAGACAATTAACCACCACCAGGGCTGCACCTGAAAAAATTAGGCTGAAACAGTTGTACATCGTTACATCCAATAACCATCATCTGTTAGCGTAATGAAATGTGCATTATAATTATAGTCAGATCATCTGGTGTCTTAATGTGCTGTGAGTCTGTCAGCTTACACAACCAGAACTTATATGGGACTTTTCCAGGCTGAATGAAGTGTTTGTTGCACATTCACAGACCGCTCTGTAACTCTACACATACGGTACAATTATTTTGCTATCACTTACGATTCACACCCCTCTCAGTAAATGCCAGATCACATTTCAGAAACTCAAAGAACAGGATGTGAAATTGTTTTTTTTTTAAATCACGCTGAAAAAAGTTTAAAGTTCAAAATAAAATTTTCACTTTCTTTGTTTTTTCTTACTTTCCAATGAACCTGTTGGTCCAGATTTGTCTCTACAGATCTGAATCTGTTATTTAGGATGTGCCTGAAATGCTTTAACCCTTTCAGAGCTGAATGCCCAAAAATTCTCCATCTGACCAACTCAGTTTGCTGCATATTAGACTGCAACTGAGAATTACTTATAATTATTCTTTTGTCCATTTCTCAAAGACCATAGAGTCTTAAAGGGGTCAATAAACACAGACATGTCCTGATTAACTGGAGATTTTTTGCAGCTTGTGATTGTGAACCTACCCTGAAGCAGAGATCAATGAACCCTGATGAATTTCTGCTGTAAATACAATATCTCAGTAACTTCCAAACAAAAACAGTGCAGAGTGTGAAGTCTTATTTCTTAGTTTTATTCTTTTTTCTTGTTTCTTTATCTTCTTCATGTGTCCATCTCGGGCAGGGACAGACGTGTTTTTCTTTCTTCTTCTCTGCTCCTGCAGGCTGTTACATGATGTCTTGCTGGTGCTGCGTGGACTCGCTGACGACCTGAAGGACAAAAATATGAGAAATCTTTCTGAATACAGGCAGGAGAAAAACTTGAAGCTAAAGCTGGAGAGGCGAGGCTGAGATGGTTTGGACATGTGCAGAGGAGGGATGGTGGATGTGCTGGACAAAGCATGTTGAAGATGGAGTTGCCAGGAAGGAGGAAAAGAGGAAAACCTCAGAGCAGATCCATGGATGTAGTGAAGGAGGACCTGCAGAGGATCTTTAAAGTGAATTCACTGCACTGCGAGACCGCGAAACACTCACACTGGAGCTATTCTACTCATTCCAAGCCCCACATTTAATTCCAGGGCTCTGCTAGAGTAGCTTTGCATGATTCACATTTCAAAAATAATCCTTCTGTATCTCATGCTGGACCTCCTGAAGCCGCTCAGTTCATTCTGTCTGAAACAAGCTGTTTGTAACTTCTGATTGGCTGCCCCACCAAAACATATGGTCTAAACAGCTGGTGGGTGGGGCGTCTGTCCCTGAGGTGACATCATACAGAGCCAAGAGTAGAAAAAACTGTGTGAATCAGTCTGAATACCTCGTGCTCGTATTTTTAATGATTGTTTGAGGTGGTGTTGTGGTATAGCTTGTTCTAGGCTCTCTCTTGTAAAAGAGGTTTTAATCGCAATGAGACTGCTTGATCTCTTAAATTGAGAATAATTTATTACATACAAACCAATCCCTGTTAACTAAGTTAAAAAACTAAAATATTCTTCCTTTAAATCAGCTTTTTTTTTTTTTTTTTTTTAGAATCAACACCTATAAACACAGAGCTAAGAAGAGCGATTTAAATTGCCTAAAATTAGATTTAATTTTATAAATCTCTTGATTGAGGTCCCGGGATGGATCACAGCAAAAGTAAAGCAAACAAAAATCCTTATGGAGAAAACTTACACAGCTAATAAACACAGCTTAATATCTAAGCTGTTTTACCTCTCCGTCGCGGGTCTCGATGGTCTTGATGAGGACAGTTTTCTTTGAGTGAAGCTCAGAGGAGCGCTGCTGCTGCTGCTCAGGGCTGGTCTCTGATTAACACAGAAAATATTGCATTTAATATCCTCACGAATGTTTCGCTGTCATTGTTTCAATTTTACACCTGCTCCACCCGAGAACGTGTGAACACCCTGGTTATTTCTTTACTTCAGAGCCACACTGCCACATGGTGCTCAAAGTTGGTTAATGAAACAAGATTTTGTCTTTAGATTGTGACATTTGGAGTTTTTTAATGAGCTCAAATGTAATTTTCAGCCCTTACAATTTAATGCAGATCTCTCCTGTACTCATGAAGTTATGCGGGCTCAAAAAGTTCCAAAATTGAACCGTGTAGCTGCAAAAATATTCATCTTATGAAGGTAAAATGTATATGGCTTCATTACATACACTTTAAAAACAGTGTATGTAAGAGGGTGAGCTGGAAAAAGGATTCCATAACAGTGTGGTAATATTTCACTTTTTCAGCCTAATTGTGGTATTTGGTTAATTCTATGACCACTGTTTGCACAGATAAACTCAAATATCAACTTTTACATTATTTAGAAACATATTTTAATGTGGTTCATAATGTGGTCACATATTATGTATATATTTAAGCAGTAAATCAGGCGTATAGGCTCTGAATGGACTGTGGGTTCACACAGATTGAGCCCTGGGTACTGGTTAGAGAAAGCCTGGCCCCTGGTGGTGAGTTCAGGTAACAGCAGCTGTGTTCGCACCTCGGAAACTCAGGGTGGAGTAGGTCTGCACAGGCAAGGCAATCCTGCAAAGACAGAAGGAGAAGTGGGAAAAATATTATATAAAATATAATTATGTAGTTATTTTACTTATATATGGATAAAATATTAATTTTTTGGAGGCGGTTTTCCTTTCTGTGCAGTAAAACTTGATTGTAAAGGAATTTACGCAGCAAATTAAAACAAAAACAGTTGTGGCCTGGATGGATAGTTTGATAGAGATGGAGATGTCCAATCAGACACTCTAAAACAGTAGTGCAGGAAGGTGGATGATCTACAATTTATGCTGTATTTGCTTTTCTCTCTCAGCTGCATGATTAATTTATTGCATAGGCAGTAACTTCAACCATGATTAGGAGCTTTGAATGTGACGAGGAACTCACCTGCTCTCCTCTCCTTCCAGCAGCTTCCTGTAGGTGGCGATCTCCACATCCAGCGCCATCTTGACATTGAGTAGGTCCTGGTACTCGCGGAGGTGGCGCGCCATCTCGTCCTTCATGTTGGCGATCTCCACCTCCAGCCGGGCGACGGTGTCCTGGTAGTTGCCGGCCTCTCGTCCATGGCGGTCCTCCATGTCCCGCATCTGCCTCATCAGGGACTCGTTCTGGATTCATCAGAGACACGAGTCTGAAATCAGACCGAGCTCGGAGAAGATGGAGTTTAAAACAGAGAGAGTCTGTCTGGGAGACATACGGTGCCTTTGAGGGAGTCGATCTCACAGGTGTAGGCCTGGATCTGGTGTCTGAACTCCATGGTCTCCTGCCGGGCCTGCTTCAGTGCCTCGTTGTTTTTACTCACCGCCTGGTTCAGATCGGACACCTGTGGGGGTCAAAGGTTAAAGAGATTTCAGGGTTTATTTTAAACCCCCAACTTCTGGATTTCAGAATTGATCTCTAACACCGTAGTTAATACTGACAACATCCCTCTGACCTTGGACTTGTACCAATCCTCAGCCTCTGCAATGTTCTTGGCGGCGATGCCCTCGTACTGCGCTCTGATGTCTCGCAGTGCCGCCGTCAGGTCCGGCTTGGACATGTCCATCTGGATCTGGACCTGCGTCTCCTGCATCTGGGCCTGCAGCTCACGGATCTCCTGCAGGAGGAGGAAGAGGTGGAGAAAAGTTTTGTTAATCTTAGTTTATGTGCAACTACTCACGCCCATCAGAATCAACAAAAAACAAGAAAAATGAGACAAGCAACAATAATGACTGGCATGAGAACAAGAGGAGATATAAGGAGACCAAAGCCTGTGGCGGGGACGTCCACTGGTTGGTACACAGAGTAATTTTAGCCGTACATCTGCTGTGGGAGATTTCAGAGCTCTGCTGCTACCCAGCCCGGGCCTGCCGCCAACACTCGAGCTCTGTGTGTGGTTTGTAAGTGAAACTGTGTGCTTCCCCAATCCTCTCGTTTGTCATCTCATACACGCAGAGACAGATGTAATAACAGATGCAAAGACAGACTGACATGCCGGCTGCAGCGCCGTCACACAGCTCAGCACGCACTCTTTAAGATTTATCCCGAGAAGCCCGTTTGTGTCACTGACAACAACGTGTGACAGCTTTACTCTCAAGTCCTCTTTAATCTGCTTAAGGAGTTGTTTAAATTCAATAAATTACTGAATTTGAGGCTGACTTTGATGATAGCTGCAGAGTAATTAAAACATTTATGGATGCATTTTTCATCCTGATAATGGAGCTGGAAAAACTGAGCAGTAGAGGAGGAAGAGGATGCAAACCAAACCTCTTCGTGGATCTTCTTCAGGAAGGCGATCTCCTCCTGCAGCGTCTCGATGCGTCTCTCCAGGTCCAGACGGGCCAGAGTGGCAGCATCCACGTCCTGCAACAGTAAAATGTATCGATTTTACTCTTTGAAAATTGTAGTGGTAAAAAAAACATGCATATATTTCACATAAGCCTCCATTAATGTGGCTGCACCAACGGGCCAATTACTGTAAAACAGGGGTGTCAAACATACGGCCGAGGGGCCAAAATACAGGCCAACCAAATGATCCCATCGGGTCTGCTGGATGGCTTTGAATAATGAGAGAATTGTAAAGAAAGGGGGCGTAAATTCTGAACTCTTTTCACTTCATGATGTCTTTGAATCTAATGTGAGACAGCGGCCTCAGTCATTGTCAGGTTTACTGCCTTCTTACCGATGAAGACATCACCCTTAGCCTGCCATAGTGCACCAAATAAGGAAATAAACAGAAATAATTATATTTTATTCTTCTAATTTTTTTTAATTATCTGTTTTCTTTTTGTTTGTGTCTTCTTCTTCTTTTGGCTGCTCCCTTTAGGGGTCACCACAGTGGAACATCTCCCTCCATCTCACCCTATCCCTACCATCCTCCACTGTCACACCAACCCTCTGCACGTCCTCCTTCACTACATGTGTGATCTTCTCTGATGTCCTCCCCTTTCCCTCCTGCCCGGCAGTTCCACCTACTTTGTCCAGTATATCGACTATCGCTTCTCTGCACGTGTCCAAACCACCTCAGCCTTGCCTCTCTAACCTTTTCAATTATTGGAGAAAGTGCTGGAAATGAGTGCAGGACCTACCGCTCTGAAAGCAGCCAGGTTGTTTTCTGCGTCTTCTTTCTGAAGAATCTCTTCCTGGAGTCTGGAGGGCGGTAGGACACACAACATAGTTTTAGGCAGAGAGCTATTAATGAGCGACTGAATCAAACTGTAGGAGCTGCTGTCCACATGTTAGAGCGTCCCTGCAGAAAGGCATTAAAGCTGCATTAGGCAGAAGACCTTACATAACCTGTATATAAAAGATGGATGTAGCCAGTGTGCCGTAACCCATTGGATGGTGATGCCATTTTGGTTTCCAAGCAAGGGACACTGCACACTCATCCTCAGCCCTAATGCACACCCTCCTGTGTCACCCTTTCTAAGCTAAATGCTCTGTAATAATTCAGAAAATAAACATAATATTGCATTAAATAAGAGTTAAAACAAGCAATTAAGACTATAAATCTAACAGGAAAATGCTTACTGATGTGATAGGTCAAGTGAGAAGAAGGGTCGTTTTCTCATAAACTTCTATACAATCAAAGAGCCAGAGGAGTCGCCCCCTGCTGGCTATGAGAAAGAATGCAGGTTTAAGGCACTTCCATATTAGCTTCAGACTCAGAAGCTTCATCCATCACTGTCTTAGCTTGGAATGAGCCAGTGCCATAATTTGACATAACACAGGATTCAAACCCCACCTTCCCTAAATAAAAGGCCTTCCTTTAACATTTACACCACCTTCTTATGTGGGCTTTTTTTACTCTTTGTACCCTAACCTGAAAAGATCACTGACTGGCTAAAGTCTCCATTGTGGACTAGATTTTCTAAAGAGGAGGTAAGGAGACTATTTTGCTCTTTGACTCTTGAATTACAAAATGCTTAAAGGTATTTTTTTTTTGCCTATCACACTTAATTAGCCAAAAATGTCCAAAATATGTAAAAATTTGCCAGAAGAGCACCTTTAAGTATTAACTTCAAGGAATGGGATAAACGAGAAGGTGAATAAAACAACCGCTGCAGTATTCCCTCGCACTGGTTTGACTTCCTCTGTCTTCCCTCTGATTCTTTATAAAACTTCTGCTTATAAAACACAAACCACAGGCAGAGAAAGAGAAAAGACAGATCACCAGAGGCGCTTCAGATATGCACGCGCTCGTTCCTCTCCTTTTATAGACGAGGGCCATGTAAACACAGAGTGTGTGATCAGCACTAACTTTGGTCAGGCTCGAGCAGTAACACACACACACCTAAAAGCGACTCATGCTTCTTGCTGTCAGAGAAAACGCATGAATTTCTTGCACAGGAGCACTTTTAGCATCACGAAGTCGCTGTCAGATTATTGTCAGGCCTATATTTAAACAGTGGCACGCGTGCATTTATAGATGCACGCTGGTTTGAGCTTTGCAAAATGCCTCTATAATCATCGGGCTATTTAAATCTGTGATTGGGGTCTTCAGGGAACCACAATTCTTTCATATCTCTACTTTAAATAGAAAGTAAACTTTTATTTTGTTCTATAAAACATAATATCTGGGCTAATATATCAATATCTGCTTTGCTGTTTGTTTTTATTCACTAAATTCATTGTCTTTGCTGCAGTAACACGCTAGTAATAAATAATTGATACATTTCAATAGTTTTACTCAAGCAGAATCAGCTTTTTCACATGGAAGGTTTTGGTGCAGTGGAAACGATATTTTCTGTTCTCGTTTTACAAAAGTAACGCGGAGCCGCGAGAGACGTTGAAAACGATGTAGTTCCCACACCAGGCCACAAGTTGGCGGTGTGTGTATAGAAGCTGCAACCACAGTGCTCATGTGCCCGCACCTCCCGTTTTCAAAAAGCAGAATTTTAGTCGTTTACACGGAGACGGAGAACGGAAGCCGTTTTCAGGGACTCTAAAGTCCGTTGTCGTGTGAAAAACAGGCCAAAACGCAACAAAACGTTACCGTTTTCACCTGAAAACATTCTCGCGTAAACCCGGGCCTAAGAGTCGACCTACACAAGCTAATCTTCAGTAATGTGAACGCGTACAATACAGAGTTTTATACTGAACATAATTATTAATGCAGTTACACAACATAGTGTAGCAAGTGAGTCTATCTGAGCAGAAAAAGAAACTAACTTTGCACCCTGCACATTACGCTGCTTTTTACGTCAGTGACAGTAAATTATGATCAGCCTTAAAGAACGCAACATTTTATACCTTAAATGTCCCTTTTGTCAGCACAAAGTTTGTTTAGTTTTTCTTTTCACTTTTTATTCTTTAAGCATCAGGAAGTTTTCCTACAGCATCTGAATGCATCCCTCTGCATCATATTCAAAGATACTTGTTTTCCTCACACAAAAACACCCTCAATAAGAAGCTCATCCTCCCGCTACATCAACAGTGAGTCATTTGTAATCCTCCTGTGATGATACGCAAATGGTATATTTTTATTCACACAAAGTAAATGGAGACAGAGAGGGTGTGTGGTTCATTAGGAGCTGAGATGAGCCTCACACAAACAGTTTTTCTGGAAATATCTTTAAAATGGTCCAGAAATCTGACTTATTGATTCAAGAATTCTCAGCAAACGTGTAATCAAGTAATCCGCAGTAAAGCACACAATCTGTGAAGCAAAAGAGAAACACTTTAGAAATGAGCTTATCTGTCAGGGTTTAAAAGTACTTCCTGTAACTACAACAAACAGCAGGTAATGCCTCGTCGTCTCCCACACGGCTGCTTAAATCGAGCAGACAGGAGACTGCGTATCCTCATCCCTCCATCCATCCTTCCGCTCCATCCCCACACTCCTTCCTCCTTCATGTGGCTGGTGTGAATCAGCAGGTATTTCTTACCGCGCTTGATTAATTCACACTAGTCAGCGCTGTTTCACTCATTCAGTGTCAAACTGCCTCGTGAAGGCGGCATTTTCTATTGTTTTTAATCAGCATTTTTGTGACTTTTTTGCTGCACACACACACATACACACACACACACACACACACACACCCTCTCCTCTGTCCTTACTTCCAAACAGACAGATGCATATAAAACTAACACACACATCTAATCAAACAGACTGCCAACAAGTATTTAAATTATTTCCACAGGACCTTACTTAACCTAACCCGAAGTTTTATTATCAACATTATGGGGACACAACACCCCCACAATGTATATAAATACATTTATATTCCTACAGCTTAACACAAGGCTGTAAACGTTGGTAAGCTGCCTTTACTTTAAAAAAAAAAGCACATTTAAAACAAATTTCAATATGCATTGTCTTAAAAATGAAGTGCCATCAACTTTTTCTTTTTACTAGCGAGTCCTTCTAATTATTTTATTTATTTGCAGTTTCATACTTATGCTAACATTTATGTAGCAAATTTTATAATAAATAAATAGAAGAATGTCATCATTAACAGCCTAGATTTTTCTTTTTATATATATAAAGTTTAGAGTAAGAGCATACAGTATTTACACTGTGAATTAATCCCAGTTTTTCCTCACATCTCTGAGTCCCATACACCGCGCAGTTTCAGGAGCAAAAACACTGAAAAGCAACACTGACCAGGAGTCTTAGTCATGAGACCTTTACACACTTCCTTACGTACAGCTATAGTCTTTAGTATTCAGGCAGATTACAGATTATGAGTAAGTAAACTTGCATATTTTATTTACTTAAGCCCCGGTCACACAAGCCTACTGTAGAAACCGGTTGGTGACCGTCTGGCAACCACCAGTCACTAGAAAAAAGTGTGTATTTCCTGCCTGTTTGGCGACTGGTTGCTGGCTGTTTTTAGGTGAAATGGGTCACAAAGAGTTAAACAGCAAAAACCTACTTGTAATTGATTTTGTTGCTAGCAGATTATAGTGGTCACCTTCAAAGTAAAAGTTTCACCTTTTTAAACATTTTGGTTGCAGGTAAGGCACAGGTTTTATTTTGAAGGCAAAAGGGTCTCTATTTCCATTTTGCATCCCACTTTTTCAACACTGCCCACGATCAGTCGGAAGGTGTTGGCAGTGTAGGTTTGCCGCACCGTATACAGTGTATAGTGTTTAAATTATGTGTTAAGAATTTATTGTAAAAGTCATTATAATAAAATTCTATAGAGTGTTTTAACTCAAAATTAAGTAGAGCTCTTTTCTTGTTATAGTATATTAAGTTCATGTGACTTATGACCTTTGCCCCTCCCACCTGAGTTTCAGCTTGTCCAGGTCGTCGGTCAGATTGTCTCGCTCCACCTCTATGCGCGACCTCTGATTGGTCAGGATCTCCACCTGCCTCCTCAGCTCGCTCATCTCCTCCTCATACAGGTCGGCAATGCGTGTGGGCTCGTGGCCCCGCAGGCGCTCCACCTCCACCACCAGCGCCTGGTTCTGCTGCTCCAGGAAGCGGACCTTCTCGATGTAGCTGGCAAAACGGTCGTTCAGGTGCTGCAGCTCAGCCTTCTCATTGGTCCGCGTGGTGAGGAACTCCTGATTGAGGGCGTCTGCCAGGCTGAAGTCCAGTGTTTCACCCATGCCAGCATAAGAGCGCCCAATGGATGCCCGAGAGGTCATCAGCGGCTTGCCGTAGTAGCTTGAGGAGACACGATAAGCTGGTGTGGAGCTGGTGCGGGTCACCTCGTAGACCCTGGAGGTGGCGTGACCCCCACCACCGCCGCTGTGGCCCAGCAGGGATCGGTTGAGTGAGGGTGAGGCGTAGGTTCCATGACCGAAGGTGCGTCGGTAAGAGGAGGCGGTCTGGGCGGAGGAGCTGTAGGAGGTCATGTTGGAGGCACAGAGAGCCTGGCGTGAGCTGCAACACAGAGGAGCACTGAAGAAGAACCTGCTGCCCCCAACTATTTGTAGTTACCCCCTCCCTCACTTGTCACCCCCTCCTCCCTGGGAACTGCCCTCCCTCCTCCCTCTCTTTATCCCTTTATCTCCCCTTGGTAAAGTCCGTCTTTTCTCTCTCATTTCTTCTCCATCTACCTTTTTCTCCACCTTTCTCCCTCGTCCCTTTCTTCTTCTTTTTTACTAAGGGTGTTAATTTTCTATGTAGCCGGAATTTGATTTAAGCTTGAATAGCAGAAGAAAATGAGACAAAATGAGAACAAAAAAGACAAAAAAAAAACAAAACACAATTATGATCATAGGAAGAGGACAAAGATGCTTAATCACATTGTAACACCAAATGTGTCCAAACTTCTGACTGAAATATTTCCCCCCCAAAAATAAAACATACAGCACTGCAATAACTTTGAATTAAAAAAGAAGAAGAAAAAAGACTGCAAACTAAATAGCGACGATGTTTGGAGGGTCAGTAACGCTGAGCTAGCTGTCATATAATTCCTGGCAGCTACATGTAGCTACAGAGCTGTGGTTGGGCTGATGTGAGTATATTAGCACACAGTAGATTCAGGATGAGGGCTAAACTGTTCTCAGTGATAGTTCATGTTGACAGTTCCTGATGGGCAGAGACAAATGGCAGGAAAAAGACACTGAATATGGACCAAACTTCAGCCAAGAGAACATATTAGGTGACTCATCCACAGCACTGCCTTCTTAATATGGTTGGGTCTCTAAACTGATTGGGCAACGCCTGCCAAATAAGAGAGAAATAAGAGAGTCCTGGCAGATCAGTGAAAACCAGAACTGGTCTTTTTCAAGAAGGACAAACTGCCATAGAGGACCTGTTGAGTCACACTGAGCTTCATGAGCGCATCATCTCGCACTGCCTCTGTGATCTCATGCCATAACAATGCGAGGATGGAAGGCCCCTTTCGAGACTCGGCCTCGTCCTCACATGGCGAGGTGGCCCAGGTTTTTAATGACAGCAACCGAGGGGGAAGAGCTCTGACTAACCTGCCTTAAAAAGGAAAACTATCCCATCCCACGAGTCTGAGACACAGAGGGATGCAAGTACATCCCAGAGCACAGAAATCCCACATTCACAAACGATATGCGCCATTAATGATCATACCATTATGTGTGAGAGTGAAGGAGGTTTAAAGGGAGGTTTCCCTCTGCCAACACACAAACTGGCGGACCTGGAGCCACGTCGAGCTTTAAAAGAATTACTAACACAAAAACACACTGAGCAAAACATCCATTCTACAACTGCACCCTCTGATCTATCCAACAATTTAATTTCACCTGCTTTACTTAAGATTTTATGAATTGCTGCCTTATATGTCTGGCTTTCGTAGTGATGTCATACTCCGTTACCTTTATAGTGAACTCTGATGGGCTGTCTCCCTGTTGATGAAGATGGTAGAAGGTGTAAACAGCAGGCACAGTGATGGAAATAAGTCCTTCCAGCACTGACTAAAGCTGAATTTCTACTCTAAGCACTCAAAGCTTTAGGCTCCAGGAATGTTTTTCAAGGAACTTAAAGGTTCCTTCATTGTGTGGATTACTTTTGATATTGCAGTGTTGTCTCAAAGCAAAGACCACAGCATTTGGCTCTGACTCCCATACCAGCTACTGCATATATATAATAGGTGCACAAAACTGTTCTACATAGAGGCGACTATATAAAAGGCCTAAAACATGTGGAAACCTCTGGAGATTAAAAAAAAATGAGACAGAAAGACAAAGAACTGTAATTCCTCTCATAGACACTAGAGGAAAAGTGAGTCAATCCCCATAGACTTCCATGTTAAATTGCACTCCTCCCTCATTTCCATATATGGTCACGTCTGATTCCAGAACACTAACACGTGATGCTGGGTTTACCTGCACCACAAGGGGAAAACTGTTATCTAGCTTAATGGACACAGTTAGTAAGAACAACTTAGGGAGTGGACACAGGCTGTGTGTGTAAAATCCCTCTTTGCAAAAGAACCATAGATGCTGTGACACCTATATATATATATATATATATATTTATTTATTTATTTTTTATTTTTTAATAAATAAATGCTGGTTCCTTTGGTAACATTACACACCCTACACATCCAACTATGAAACAGGAAGTTTCACTTGTAAAACTTTTGATAGATAGACAATCAATAACTCATACTGGAGCTGCAGTAACCCAACTAACAACATGCAGTTGTAGAAGGGTATCAGTAGATTTCAGCTGGGGGGGGGGGGGGGGGGCCCAGTG
>JAVDPK010003083.1:440055-464126 GCA_034780415.1 Cichlasoma orientale | reverse complement strand
TGACGTCATATGGCGACTTCTAGCGACTTTTAGGACAGCCAATAGCTACTTTCCTTATTGGGGAGTTGGCAACAGTGACTCTGTCGCTGCCTGTCTTCTTGTGTCCCTTCAGACTTGGAAAGTCTAGTTAATGCAGGTAAGTGCCATAAAAACGGAGGCGGTGCCTCCTCACAGAGAATTGTGTTGACTTTGATCGCAAGAAATAAACGAGCAAAGAAGACGCTGAACGTTCGGGGTGTGCTGATTGGGTTAGCTAGCAAAGACTTGTTAGTTTCATTATCGGACAGGAACGCTTTTATATACGAAGTCAGCTTACTGTCCGAGGTTGGAACTAGGTGCCGGTAGCTGGTTCTTGCTAGCTTAGCTGTCTCATGCACTGTGAGTAAGTGTGCTTTGTTTCGCGCAATTTTCACACTTTTTGTATTTTTTTCCCGTTAGTCGCTGATCATGAAGAGCTCCAAGGAGGCGGCGCAGTCAGCAGCCAAAGAGTTTCTGCAGTTTGTCAACAGAGGAGCGTCTCCGTATCACGGTAAAGCCTGAAAAACTTAAGATTTAGCCTTCAAATGTAATAAAACCAGCGTCATACAAAACTCACGTACGTGCCAAGTTCGCTTTCTGAAGGTTAATGCGTGTTAGTCGTCTGTTTACATACATATTTGGCATTTATTTCAAGTCAGTTCGAGCATTAAATTGATTTTTCCCCCCTCTAAGTTCCAAACTCTATCTGACCAAATACCGTTCATAAATCTTTGAATTTTAAGTTGTTTATCAGCACACATTCATATGAGATAAAATATTACTGTAAGTCTAGTTTATATTACCAGAAGCTGCTCTTTAATTTGGCGACATCGCCAGTGTAATAAGCAACATTCAATGAAAGATTCCTACTTTATAAATCTGTCTTACAGAAAACAGTGAAACAACTGCTGTGCTGTTTTAGCTGAATGCATTTATGAGTAAGAAAACTGGAAATTTAAACGAAAAAAAAGGGCAAACTTATGAGGATGAAAAAACAGCAAAATAAAGAGGAAATGAAATCTCAATTTTCCATGAAAATAAACTGGCATTTATGAGAAAGAACTGGTAAATTTACAATGGGGGAAAAACAGGCAAAATTACAGGAAAAAAAACCAACACAAGTTTATTTCAATTTTCCATTTTTCTACTATTAAAGTCGCACCTTTAATCTCAGGTTTTAGAGGTTTATTCTGTGACTTGAGCAGAGATTATTCCCTTGTCACGAATTTAATTTTACTTTCATCTGATAACTTTTATCTGAAAGTAAAATGGAAAAATTGCAGTAGAGCAGGAGCAGCTACACACCAACCAGTTGACTTGGTGCTGTGAGGCACTCTTATTGTAAGAGTTCATGCTGTGTGTGTGTGCGTGTGCGCGTGTGTGTGTGTGTGCTGCCTTCTTTCTTTTCTGGCACAATTTCAAATTTGACACTTTTTTTTTTCTTATACCAAGTGTTTTAATGCTGAACAGTGAGGATCAGGCAGCAGGTTGTGATTGTAGCACAAACAGGTTCTCATGTGTCAGTGTTACCAAACCGATACACTTCACTGACGTCTTTGAGAGGTGGAGATAAGATTAAGATTGAAAAGATATTTCACCGTGACTACAGCCTTTGCACTCTGACCTCCTCTGAAGATCAAGGGAGAAATAAAAATAAGCTTTTATAAGCTTTTCCACATTTGGTTGAGGAAAAAGTACATCAAAGTGCATTGAAGTACTGAGATCTGTACTTGATTTTATTTCTGCTCTCTCAGTTTCACTCATTTCAGGTTTAACAAAGTCTGAGTTTTCACTAAGCCCTCTTTCTGGAACAGGACTCTGAACTGTGGGTTCATTTATTCACCTTTAAAAAAACTGTTCTGGTCTTGAGGGGTAAACTCGTGAGCTGAAAATTGGCTCCACTGAGAGAGCGAAGAGTAATTTAAGGTTGAACAGTGAATTCTCTTAAACACAGACTCTGTTCTCGCTGTACTTTACTGTCAGTGTTGAAAAGTAACCATGAAAAACGACGCACAACACTGACAGTAATGCATCCAGCCTGCAAAGATCACTTTGACTTTTACAAAACCTAATAAACCTCACGTCTCCTCCGCTCTCCTGTCCTGTAGTGGTTGAAGAATGTCGGCAGCGCCTGCTGGAGGCCGGGTTCATCGAGCTCAGGGAGACGGAGCAGTGGGACATCAAGCCAGCAAGCAAGGTTTGCAAAAAGTAGCGGATTGGAAAGCTGAAGATTGCACGGAGTGAAGCAGAAAATGCTGAAATCTTAATTGCTTAAAATAACTGACGGGGGTTTTATTTGAAAATCTGAGGATGTTCAGACCAGTAACTCCTTAAACTATTCTGGTAAATCTCTATAAGAGTTAAGGGGTTTTATTTTGAAAAATCTGGCATACGTCTGAATGTCATGAAAAGTTACTTTAACTAACTGGGGGCATTTATTTTGGAAAAAAATTACCCTTTAAAGTATCTGATAATGTTCAGACCAGTAACTCTTTAACGTATTCTGGCAAATTTCTATAACAGCTGAGGGTCTTTTAGTTTGAAAATTGGACGTGCATTTGAACATCCTGGTAAGATCCTAACTAATGGGACTTTTATTTTGGAACAAAAACAAGCCTTGTCTTGGTAAATTTCTGTAACAGCTGAGGCACTTTTATTTTGAAACTGTGCATGTGTCTGAATGCCCTGATAAGTTCCTATAGCACCTATAGAAATGACCTAATTCACCAGTATATATGACAATCAATGGCTTTTATTTGGAAAATCCAGCATACTTCTCAATGTCCTGATAACTTATTTCAGAAAAAAAGGCTTTAAAGTATCCTGTTCAATTTCTTTAGAGGTCAGGGGCTGAATGTCTTAATCTGCCTATAACTAATGAGAGATTTTATTCTGAAAATCTGCATGTGTGTGGGTTTCCTCCCATAGTCCAAAGACATGCATGGCAGGTTAACTGGTGTTTTGAGTTGTTTTAAATTAACTGTCAGTTGAAATGTAATCCAAAAATCAGGAACAGGCGTGAAAAGGCTCGCTTTGAATCCACCAATCACAAACAGCTTGCTTCTGATTGGTGGACTCGGCCATGTTTAGGAGACAGTAATGGCGGTAAATTTGCTTCCCTCTCTCCTCCCTGCAGTACTTCGTGACCAGGAACTTCTCCAGCCTCATCGCCTTCGCGGTGGGCGGACGCTACCTGCCGGGAAACGGCTTCTCGATGATCGGCGCCCACACGGACAGCCCCTGCCTCAGGGTGAGACCACGCCCGCTTTTCACCTGTCGTCAGGCACAACCTGCTCTTTGCTTCCACTCTAGATGCGAAGCCAAAACCACAGCCAGGAGGAGCTGAAACATGAGGAGAGTGAAGCTGCACCGATGCTGAGAGTCACGAGGAATGATTTTTGTTTTATTATCGGCGTCTTCCTCCGATGTTTTTGGAGCGTGGACGCCGAAGGAAACGCCGCGTCTGTCTGGAAAACAAAGAGAAAATAGCCGTGACACGGAGGCTCCTTTTGGACCTGTGATCATAGCTGGACTAAGTTGCTCCAAGCTGTGGGCTAACACTCACCACCGAATATGTTTTTATTGTTTATTCATATAGCAGAAGAAGTGCTTATATGTGCCAGGCCTACATTCCTCGTATTAAAGCTACAACAACAAAATTGAGCATGAATCGGAAGTTTATTTATAGATTTTGAGATTACTGGTTGTGTTTGTGCTTCCAGGTGAAGCCGAGGTCTAAGAGGACAAAGCAGGGCTGCCTGCAGGTCGGGGTGGAGTGCTACGGCGGCGGCATCTGGAACACCTGGTTCGACCGCGATCTCACCATCGCAGGCCGCGTTATGGTCAAGGTGGCATGATTATAATTATTTTTAATCTCGTGGCTATTTCTGCAGCTTTACCACCATTACTGCTAAATCTGCATATCTATTTTTTTAACTAGAAGGGCGCTCAGTAGAGCGCGTACCTTGCTCACCCCAAATATTCTATTTGCCGATACCAAAATTTATGCTTTGCATTCAGAGTGTATCGGCTTTGACCCGTTCCTCTATGAAATGTCAAACTTCAGTTTTTTTGATGCCATTTATCGAGCGCGCCGCTGAGGGGAGGAGGCTGCGTGTCTCGTCTGCACTGTCAGTTCGGGTCAGACTCTGTTTAAATGACAGAGTAATCCCATCACTTTTTACATCACATCACAAACATGCAGCTGCATTCTTCAGACTGCAGCATTTCTGTGTAGAGTGCTGTACAAAAATCTGTTCAGCTGTTTCTTGTATCTGTAACCTGGAATCGTCTTTTCTGAACTACATGTGGCCCACAGTCAGTGTGAATACCTATACTTAGGGTGAGTCTCCAGGAAATTAATACGAGTCCATGTAATGTCCTCTCAAGTCATGGAAACTTAATTTTTTCCTTCAGAGCGACGGCAAGCTGCTCCACCGGCTCGTTCACGTCACCAGGCCTCTTCTCAGGATCCCTCACCTGGCCATCCACCTGCAGCGGGACATCAATGACTCCTTCGGCCCCAACAAGGAGAACCACCTGTCAGTACCTGAACACAGCACTGTTATTGTCATGGATATACTGTTACAGTGGGACAAGTTCATATTAATCATGGACAAAGATTCACATAATCACAACGTTTCCCAATGAGCCGAAAGCAAAAAGAGGCAGAGAAGCCCCCACTTATTTTTAAAACTTCTGTTTATGTGGGCCAGCCAATCAGATGAAAGTTGGCTTAAAGGGGGAGGAGACTTTATGATGAGCTCAGTGTGTTTCTTCTGTCTCAGTGTGCCCATCATCGCCACCGTCGTCCAGGAGGAACTCGAGACGGGCTCAGCGTCCTCTGGAGACGCCTCCTCTGCTGCCAGCACGGTAAACCACGGCTCCTGTAAAAATCCCATTCCTTCATCTTAAAATTAGCCCTTAATTGCTTTTAAAAGGTCTTAAAACAACCCTTTAAAAGTCTTAAAAATGTTAAAACATGAGATGAAATATTTTCTAAATCCAACAGTGTCCTAAATGCTCAGATCAGCAGCACTGCCTGCTAGCAATGAGAGCCTCGATCGAACCATAAATCACAAATGACCTGAAAAAGAAAAGAATACATTTCCTAAAAAGTCAGATTTTCATTGTAAAAGAACTGAAATTTGCAGGTAATTCCCAGAAATCCTGTTGGATTATTTATATTCTGCACACTGTTTAAACAAGCGTTTCAAGCAAGATGCACTGAAAAGCTTTGGTCCTAAAAGCTTACGGTCTTTAATTATTATGTTTTTAAAAACTTGAATGTGGTTTTTGCTGGGTCGTTACATGCAGATGCAAATCAGTATTTTAAAAAAAAATCCGTATTAGATCTGAAATGCTTCTCAGGGTTAATGTGCATTTGATCTCTGCAGCAGGGGGTGTTCATTTTTTTATGCTGGGGTCTTAAAGAACATTAATTTGGTTCTCAAGTGCGTGCAGATACCCTGACTTACAAATCTGGGGAAATTTGGAACATTCAGGTCCTTTTGAGGCCTCAAAAAGCTCTGGAATAAGCAAAGCTGATCAGGTTTATTGTGGAAAAGCTAAAGATAAACCACTTCCTTTCAGCTGGAAAAAGGTGTCTGATTTCAGTCTGAAAGATATTCATTGTGCCGTATCTCCCCTCCTCAGGCGGAGAAGCACCACCCGGCGCTGGTGAAGGTGCTGTGCTCGGAGCTGAACGTCGAGCCAGAAGCTCTGCTGGACTTTGAGCTGTGTCTGGCTGACACGCAGCCCGCGGTGAGTCTGCGAGTAAACCATTGACTTCCTGTCACTTTTAATGCTCCGGCTCAACCCTCCAAAGCAATGATGACCTCAGGAGGGTGGGCCGATGTCTTTAGTTGTATTGGTTTTATGACAGCTGGCGCAGAATCCAGGACACACACATGCAGAGTTATTTGAATCAGGTCAGTAGAGCCAAACTGATCATGAGCTGCACTGGCAAGAGCAACCAGCCTGAAGGGGAATGTGTACAAGCTGATAAACGAAGGCAGACTACCTCTGTAAAATAATAAGGTTTAGCTCGTATTAAATATAAGGATATTTAATAGAAGAATGTGGGTGTGGGTGAGAATGGGTGAATGTGTGTAAGAACAAGATAGAAAGCAGCATTCACACAGTATGTTTACATTCCACATATTCTCAGTGTTTAGGAGTCTGATAGCCCACAGATAAAAACAGTTTTTCAGTCTTGGTTCTGGGACCTGAACCGTTTGGTGAGTGGTGTCTATGGAAATCTTCCTGGCCCGGCAAAGCCCGCGGGAGCTAGCCATGTCTTCCAGGGTGGGCAGAGGGCTGCCAGTTACTTTTTCTGCTGGTTACTCTCTGCAGAGCTTTCCTGTGCTGCTGAGCAGGCAGCAAACCACACCATAATGCCACTCCATGGTGGCCCTGTGAAAAGACTAAAGCAGTTTCTCCTCCAGCTGACACCTCCGCCCACACCCGCAGAAAGTGGAGCCTTTGCTGAGCCTTTTTGACCAGCACAGATGTGTTGCTTGTCCAGGTCAGGTCATCTGATATTTGTGTCCCCAAGAAGTTAAAGGAGGCCACCCTCTCCACACTTTCACCATTGATAGTGGAGCGTGGTCTCCTTTCTGCCTCCTGAGGTCGATGACCACCTCTTTGGTTTTTGTCATGTTTAGGTCCAGGTTGTTCTCGGTACACCACTCTGTCAGCACCTTTACGTCCTCCCCGTACGCTGACTCGTCCCCCCGTGATCAGTCTGACTGCATTAGTGCCGTCAGCGAACTTGACGATGGAGTTCAAGGTGTGGATGGGGGGCACAGTCATGTGTTTAGAGGGTCTTTTGAAGTCTTTTGAAACATCACAACAAAGGAAGGAGAGTGACGCCCTCAGACTTAGCTGAGACTTTAATTTAAAGAGATAAAACTGTGATTCTTCTTGACATTTCAGATCAATTTAAAGCTACTAAAATTCCAAAACTTCTTATGTCAGGTATCATTTTAAATGTGTGAAGAAAAAAAAAATTGAGATGGAGCTCCCTATGACTGTGATTGTATCCCTAATACTATGGATTAAATTTGGTAATACTTTTATAGCACCAGTTCTCAACAACAGCCACCTCGATGTGCTTCATATGTAAAGAGCCTCCAGCAGAGAGAGAACCCCAAACAATCAGGCAGCAACCTGAGCCTACAGCAGTTTAGGGTCACCTGATCCAGCCCCAAATATAAGCTGTGCCTAAAGATACAATTTAAAACTTGTTCTTTGGTAAGTTGTCTGTTATGTGTGGACACAAAACTGGCTCGTGTCTTCAGTTTGGTGCTTTTGTTATGCTTGAGTGATCCGGAGGTCAGAGTTGGGTGGTGTAACAAATTCACTGAGTCGGTGTCGTCCTCTCTCTGCAGGCTTTAGGAGGCGTGTACGAGGAGTTCATTTACTCTCCTCGTCTGGACAACCTGCACAGCTGCTACTGCGCCCTGCAGGTCAGTTCAAACACAAACACCCAAAAGTCACTTTTCCACCTGCTAGAAGAACAATTTCCCTTTTACGAGCAGCTCTGTAAGGACAAAAATGTTATTTTTCCACTCCGAAGGACTTATTTTCCTCTTTTCTTGTTACAACTGTTTTAATTCTGTCTCTGCACGGCCTTCCCTGAACAACAATCAGAAAAGTCTTCTCTCACAGAGACATTTATGTTTACATTTTCTGTTTATTTATATGTATTTATTCGGGATAGCTTCACCATTAACTGCAGCAAATATGTTTTTTTTTTTCCTATTGTATAGTCTAAACATAATGAAAAGGGTATTTTAAAAGCTTTAACATTTGGCTGCATTAAGTTGGCATTAAGTCAAACGAACAATTCCTTGCTCACAAAGGCTTTTCTAAATGTTTTTGTCATATCTCACAAAGCAGACGGAGGTTTTTAATCACTCTGAGCCACCTTTCGTAATCCTCACTTCCTCTTTCTCGCTCAGGGGCTGTTGGAATCCTGCTCCGGAGACTCTCTGGCTAAAGATCCCAACGTCCGCATGATCACTCTGTACGACAACGAGGAGGTGAGTCCACGAAGCCGTCAGAGAGGGAAATGAGCCGGATCCTGGAGTAACGGGCACACAGCAGCTTTCAGTCTCATAACAGTTAGTTAAAATCTTGAGTCTAAACTTTCTGTTGTTTTTAATGTAAGCTTAAAGTATTGCTTCTGTTCTTAAATTAAAACGATTAAAAGATTTTTGAACCTACAACAAATTTTTTTTAAATAACTGTAGAAAAATCTGGTTACAGCTTTTAAGATGGGTGGAGTAACTATTTTCTGCTTTTATAGAATATAATTTAAAGTATTTGTTAAAATAAAAAAAATTGATTTAGTCAATTAGTCAATATGTAATAAAGCAAAACACATATGATAGGCTTGAAATAAAAAAATAAAATAAAAATTTAAATAAGCTATAGCTACACTAAGAGTATGTCAAAAAATTAGGACCAATAATAATAATAACTGCGTAATATTAAATTGATTAACAGAGAATAACTAAGAGCAACATAATAATAAGATTATTGATTTCAATAAAGATAAAATCAGTAGTTAAAATTTTTTATAATAATGTAGTCTATAAGTATGCCAAGAGTACATCAAAAAGAGCAATATTAATAATAATAAAATTAAATTGAAGCAAAATAATGCTGTGTAAAATACATTAAAAGAGAAAACACAATAAAAAAATTTAATTGTTAATCTTTTTAAAATAAATTACATTAAATAACACTGTGTAAGGCTTATCTTTTTTTTTTTAAATCAACGTCACTTTATCTTTTATTTTTCTTTAATAAGCTCCAAAGATGCTCTGCAGCTGACTGTGAGATCATATGAAGCTCCTGTCACCTCCCAAATGTCTCGTGTAATCATGAGTGAAACAGGAAAACAGCCAGCAGAGTGATGAAGAATCAAAGTCTGCCCCTGCAGGTGAAAGAAAAGGGTGTGGTTTACCGTGTGGCCTGTTTCCTGTAGGTGGGATCAGAGAGCGCTCAGGGCGCTCAGTCCAACCTGACGGAGCTCATCCTCAGCCGCCTCGCCTCCTCCGCCTCCAACTTCACTGCCTTCCAGCAGGCGGCGCCGCACTCCTTCATGATCAGCGCCGACATGGCGCACGCCGTGCACCCCAACTACCAGTCAGTATCAACATGAGCTATCAGGGACTCATAAAGCAGATTAATAACATCAGATGGGATCTAACCTGCAATCAGCTGTCTTCATTTGTGTTTCATTTTTATCGGATTTTAATTTTGTTTCCTCTCAGGGAGAAACACGAGGAGAACCACCGACCGACTTTCCACAAGGTCGGTACATTTAATTGCTATTTCAAGTTTAGAAACCTCGTCCGGTGGCTGATTTCCTGTGAAGCTTATTAGTGTTTTGTTTTTCCCTTTCAGGGCCCCGTAATCAAGTTCAACAGCAACCAGCGTTACGCCACCACAGCCGTCACCGCCTCCGTTATCAGGGAGGTCGCCAGCCAGGTCGGCGTGCCGCTGCAGGTAAACTGGGAACTGAGTGAGCACCTTTGTGTGATAGAAGCAGACTGTTTGCAATGATGCGGCTCTTAAGTTAAGACACGGGGATTAAAACGAGGGCGGTCAATTTGCTGTAGCTCATGAGGAGCTCTGATTCTTTGCTCTGTTATTAGTATTTGGGTGAAACTGCATTTCCAGATTATTTTACAGGATGCATCCTGGAATGAGGGTTGCAAAGATCCAGCTTTTCCCATTTCCAGTGCTGATACCTTTGCTTTGGCTGTCTGCTGATACCAATCAGTACTAGTGTTAAATTAATAAGATTCCTCACTGTGAGGAAGACACTGGGGGGCAGCATCAGGCTTGACTTAAACAATGCTTCCCTTACTTCCTGTTGTCTCCCTGCAGGATGTGATGGTCCGTAATGACAGCCCCTGTGGAACCACCATCGGTCCCATCCTGGCGGCCCGTCTCGGCATCCCTGTAGTGGACATTGGCGCCCCGCAGCTCTCCATGCACTCCATCAGGGAGATGTGCTGCACCTCCAGTGTCCTGCAGAGCACCACCCTATTCAAGGTAACGCGTCCAACTAGGTTTGAATCGCTAGAGTTAATTCGGTGTTTGTTTTTTAGGTTTTGCGCCATGTTTTTATTTTCTGTTGAGTTCTGCTAAGCACTGTGTAGTTGTGTTTCTATCTTATAGTCTGTTCAACTGCAGGCTCTGACTCTGCGGTCTATTCAATCACTTTCAAGTCTGCCTAAACCAATTATTGAAAACTTTATAAACTTACATTCGGCTTTAAGCTGCTAATATTTTAAGAGCCTCAGTAGTGCCTCAGTAATCTATGGGTACTTGACAGGCCGTAGATTATTAAGGGAAAACAGTGAGTGCATGAGCTGAGAATGGAAGTGTGTGTTAGTCGCAGCTCCAGTCAGAATATGTCAGGTTTGAACCATCCAGTAGTGGTGTGAGCATCACATGAAAACATCTCATTACTGGCACTCATTTATCACAGACAGGCCTTTTTTCCCCCCCAGTATCTTCTCAGGTTCTTCTCAGGTTCTTCTCAGCTCTGCAAGCTCCGAGTGATTGAGCTTCTTTTTAAGATTATGTGTTTATCTTCTATCTACTTTTATAAAGTTTCTTAGTGATACTAACCCTCGCTGTCACTTCCTGTCTGCCGCTTCTCGCCTCTGCAGGGTTTCTTCGAGTTGTTTCCAGCCGTGAGGAGCACGCTGGTCGTCGACTAGAGCCGGGGGAGCCGCAGCTGGTGGAAAACAAAGGAGTATACGACATGTCATTGTCAGCAAAACACTGCATTATTTTTAAAGCTGCACATATGCAGTGCTTTGATTGTGATGAAAATGACAGAACATCCAATATAAAATCACCGGACCCCCTCAGAATCAGCTCATTTTTAAACTACAGTAATTTTAATTTCATACTGTGAATTTGTTTCTGTCACAATTCAGTGGAGAAAACTTCAAAAAAGTGGGTAACCTTTCAAGGGTCCCACCAGGTGGGATAGGTGGCTGTTTAAAAAGAACTTGTTGCAAATGAAAGCTCTGTATTTTCCCTACATTTGGATACCAGGAGAATGTTCTAGCCATGAGTCCTCCTGTGTTAGAATAAGTTTATAATATAGTCCTATTTCAATGAATGAAGCTCATGGCTGTGAAATGGAGAACCTGCACTGGTAACTATGTAGCTCTCTTCTACTCTGGGCACTCAAAGCGCTTTTTACTACAAGCCGCAGTCATACATCGCTTTATTCTGAGCCTTTGAGTGCTTTTTAACCACCACACTCTCACTCTGCTGGAGTGTGGAAGCAATTTGGACTTCAATATCTTGCCTAAGGACACTCGGACATGCAGACAGAGCTCCGTGGAGTTCACGTCGTGTGTGAGGGTTCAGAAATGTCACACCGGTGGGACACATTTAGGTCCTGAAGAAGGTTTCAGGGTCTCAGGATCAGTGGTGCTCTCTTAGAAATATAAAATGACCCAAATCTGGAAAAAAAGTTCCCACCTGTACCTCAGACTCAGCTGATCTTCTGTGATTAAGGTCCGACTGCATGGCTACAGCAACCTTAAATTAGTTTCTAATCCACTTGGATTCAGTATAAAATTGACTTGGTTACAGATTTTAACAGAGATCAAATGTATTTCATGTGTATCTCCTGTAATTATGAAGTTATGAGAGATCAGAAATGCCAGAAAAATCAGGTGATTGTACTTTATTGGCCTCTAACGCTGAAAATGTTCATAGTATGAAGATGATGCTTTCATTAAATATAATGAAGTTACTGTTCTTCATATAAAATGAGCTGATTCTGAGGGGATCGTAGGCACTGTAATTTTTCTTGAAGTCAAATCCTTTTTTAAAACTTTGATTTAGTTTTTTTGTGTGTAGCTGATGTTGTGTTCAATCCAAACATGTTGTAATTACCATACTTGAGAGTACTGCACGCAGAAATGTACTGCCACATGCCCTTCTGTCTTTCTTATGAAGTGAAATTGTTCAGAAGATATAAAAAATATTTTAAAAATTCCTTCTGTCTCGCCCTGTTTTTATCGTTTTGCCGTTGGCGGAGTCTCTGGTAAACACAGAGGTTTGGTGCTGCAGGAGAGGCTGCAGTAATTTAATTTCACCTCCTCGGTTTTAATAAAATGCAGCGAGGAGCTGGATATGCCACTCTGCCAAGTGCCGGGACAGTTTCTTGGCAGGATGAGGCGGACTTATGAGCCATATCGGGATGCAGCAAGAGGAAGAAGACACACCTTCGTCCTGCTTTTAGTCCCATCAGCTCTTCTAGAAAGTCGATTACAATCCCATCAGGAGAATTAAATGAAATAAATCACCCGAAATGGCAAAATATGGTGGAAAAACCCCAAAAACAAGCAAGTCACCTGCAAGAACTATGAAATAGTTTGAAATGAGAAGCCCTCTGAGAGTGCAAACTTTCACCAAGGCAGTATTTACTTTAAGGGAATAATATTGTATTTTGTATATATTCATTTTCTTTTCCTTGTTTTTATTTATGTACATTCCTTCTCTTGGCAATACTTTCTTTAAAGCTACAACACATTTTGGGGTCAACTTGAAAGAAAGGCAGATGTGAAATGTAAAAGTGAGGTCAAAGGTCAAATGTGACATATTTGGATGCGAACTATAATGTGACATTTAGAATCCCCATATAGCCTTCCATGCATGTATATACACCAATCAGGCATAACAGTATGACCTGGAAGTGCAGACTTTTGGCTTTAATTCAGTGGGTTTAACAAAAGTACTGCATTAGCTGTTCATTCATTTGCCTGAAATGGTGAGATCTGCCTTGTTCGGGCTCACCCCTGTTCTGTGCCTCCCCGTTATAAAAGCAACCTCTGTAGTGGGCGGTGAAGCCACTGCAGAAGTGCTAAAAACTGCAGTTTCTTTAATGGCCACTTGAGGCTGACTCTAAAAGTGAGTCAATCCCCACAGACTCCCATGTTAAAATGGCCCAACTTTACAGTAGAAATAATTTGCATTAATAAGGGCGTGGCCACTGGTGCCTCGAGGAACATTTTTAATAGATTATCTCGCCAATAATGTGGCTTCTGCTTCAGATTTGGTGAGTGAAATTAGCAGAGAAGTGTGTCTGTGTTTTCCACCCGCACGCTTTATGGACACAGCTTGCTAACCAAGCTTGCTGCTACTAGCTGGTGACTTAGCACTGCACCGGCTCGTCCAAATATGGTCACACCTCTGGCTCCAAAAACCCCAACATCAAGCTCCAAAAAACATTAAGGCTTAAAAATGGAGTAACCAATGCCCATCTTTTATATACAGGCTATGAGAAACACCCCTGTTGCTGATTGTGTGTGTGTGTGTGTGTGTGTGTTTGAAAAGAGGGTGGCAGAGATTCTTATGTTTACTCCAAAAGAATACCTGGGAATAAAGACCAATCACATGTCAGGCGTCTTGTATGTTTTTATTGTGGAGGAAAAATGCATATCTTCTAATTATTATGGGCTCCTTTGGGTTGTTTTTTTTATGGCAGCTACTTCTACTTAAACAGGTGCTTTAATCATGTTTTTCCACCTCTGGTTTATTTTTGCAGTTTAGCGCCTCCTGTGGCTCAGATCGGCCACCCCTCCTCTCTCTCTCTCGCTCTCTCATCCTCTCTCTCAGCCTCGCACTTCCTCTCCATCCCTCCTCCAGTAGCAGCAGCCTCTCCTCAGACATGGAGAGCTGGTAGAAGCGCAGCAGCGGCCGCTCTCCCCCTCCTCGCTCCGGTGGATGTTGGATGTAACATGCGGTCTCCGCGGCTCTGGGCAGCTCTGTGCCTCCTCCTCCTCACCGCCTCCTGCCGGCTGTGCGCGGCCGCC
Organism: Cichlasoma orientale; assembly: GCA_034780415.1. NCBI lineage: Eukaryota > Metazoa > Chordata > Actinopteri > Cichliformes > Cichlidae > Cichlasoma > Cichlasoma orientale. Next base: position 450,243 of record JAVDPK010003083.1, on the reverse strand, counting down.
CGACACGGTAAGAGTAGACGTGGATCTGATCTGATGTGACGGAAACAGATGCACTTCCCTTTTAATAAACTGGCTCTGTCCACCCTGCGACTCGCGGCGCGTAAATCACGACTTCCCAGAAGAGGAGCCCCCCGCGGTTTGCGACTGCAACCCTGAGCAGCGAGTTTAGAGCCGCCGTGCTGCACTTTGTGCTCATGCTTTACTTTCTTTGGAATCTTTTTGCAGAGTGTAAAATACAATTTGATCGTATTTTACTCAAATTGACATCAGGGTTTGTGAAAGTTGCTCCTTTCCGCCTCATTTTCGTTAAAGTGGTTGCTTTTCATGCTGAAAATATTGTTGAATATAATTTGCCTTTAGTGAGTTTTGCATGGCTTTGACACTCCTGCAAAAAGTGAAGAAATCGAAGAGAAATAATATTATATAAAGTGCCTGTTTTTGCATTTGCGCTCTGAGGTGTTTACGCCGGTGCTAAATTGCGTCAGTGACGCAAAAGCTGTGACCGCGGGTCGGCTCGGATGTGTCTGTCTGCCTGAATGAATCATTTTGTTGATCACAAACAAACACACAGCCAAACAGCCGCAGCAGCAGGAGAGGGAGAGGGAGGGAGCGCCTGCTGAGAGAGGCAGGATGGAGAGGGCTGGTTTGGTTTGTTTTGGTTCAGAGTTAATTTGCGTCCACATGGAGCCAATATGATCATATGTAGTAGAAAGTGACCGGAAATTATTTTCCCACAGTGGCCCTGAGATTTCAGAGGAGCTAAAAGTGTAATGAAAATATGCTTTATTCTCTTTTGTGGAAATTTGTGCTCAGAGCTTTGGCCAAGCAGAACATTTAACAGCTGAGCACAAAGCTGAGTCACCACCTCAGGTAATGAAAAATAACATAAAAAGCTTTAAAAGAGTCAAATGTGAAACCAGCTTTGCTGCTTCTTTTAATAAAGTGAGCACAAACCTAATAAAGCAGTGCAACTTTTAAATAATAATAAAAAGAAAACACAATAAAGCACATGAAGATGTTCGGGGCTGTTTAAGATCCTGATCGAGGCTCATGCTAAAGAGCTTTGTTTGCACTCTGGCCTGTAAACCTTCAGCCAGAAGAAAAAGAGGTTATATTTAAATTGATTGCTCTCAAAAACATGCTACAAATCCATTTAAGAGTGCACAAAGAAATGTATAACTTTAAAAGTGACTTAAGGTAAGACATCAAAACAAACCTGTGATCCAGGTCATATTTTAGTTGCTGTTTTTTTAAGATTTGGGATTATTGACAGAGCTTAAGGTGGGGATTATGTTCAGGTTGTGGCCATGGAAACAGACCGGTGCAGATATCATGAACAAATAGTCGTTCGCAGTAGGAGTGAGTGATACAGCCTCAAAATGAGATCATGATATTTCAAGAAAAGTTGTGATCATGATGTTTCATTGATGCTTGCAGCTTGCAGCCTGAACTAAATCATAAAAATAAATAAAGGAATTCACAATCAAGGCTTTATACTGCATCATTTATTGATGAGCAAAATAATTCAAGTGCACTGCAAATTTTAACATTTGGCCCAAACCTTGACCAGAATATTTTTAACAAGGCATCTATTCACCACACATATGTTGATCAACAAACTGATTCGCATGGCTGGAACCATCATTGGGCAGAATTTGGAGATGTTTGAGTCAGTGAGGGTCAGGAGGTCACTGAACAAACTGCTCTCCATTATGAACAACCCATCTCACCTAGTCCAATCCACACTGCTGAGGCAGCAGAGCTCCTTCTCCCTCAGACTGATTCAACCTCGCTGCCATAAAGAACACTTCAGGAAATCATTCCTACCGTTCTCCATAAAACTGTATAATAACTCTTCTTTGTGGGACAGGTGAACACGCCTATCAAGACATAAGATCCTACTCACAAAATTTTGTATTATATCCTCTTGCTGCTGTCTTCGGGATTCTTTTTGTACATACTCTGATTTATTTATAGTGTATATATTACATATTATGTTATTCATCAATGCGGTTTACACTACCCTCTTGTGCAATGTCAGCCTTAATATAACTCTTCGTTACCTACGTTTTTATTTTTTATTTCATTTCATTTCGACATGGATATGTCAACTGCTACACACGCCCTCCAATCTCATTGTACATCCTGTATAATGACAATAAAGGCATTCTATTCTATTCTATTGTATAGTTTAGTACTCATCGTTGGCACTCTCACTTGACACTTACTGTAGATTGTATTTTCCTGTTGCTGTTACACAATAATTTCCCTTGCGGGATCAATAAAGTATCCATCTATCTAATTAAAAAAATAATGTGGAACAACTTTTTGCAACAGTGAAGTCTTCTAAGATGTATTTGCAAAAGTGAATTTGTTGAACTGGAAAGGTCAACTGAGGAAGTGCTTTAAATAAAAGAAAGTGCACCAAGTGAACATTTAATAACTGTAAAATTAAAGCTTCTCCTGCATCTTCAAAGGTCAGTCGGGGGGTGGGCCAGTCAAAGGGGGTCCGCAGGCCACATCCGGCCCGCAGGCTGCTAATTGAATAGCCCTGGATTAGAGGGACAAAATGTATGCATATGTGAAAGCACAGTGACATCTTGGGTTCCCTAGAGAGGTTTTAGATTGTCAGTTTCCTGGCCATTAGGGGAGGTCGTCGGCATGTGACACATTTACATTGTGTGTAGTAAGTCACTGGGAGCAGCAGGATCAATCTTCACTCCCACTATCTTGTCATTGGCTGTGTATGTAGCTCCTTAACATGAGGGAAACCTTGCATGCATCTTCCCTCCATCAGTGCACTTAAGTGCCATCTCCACAGCTTGCAGCCATCAAAGCAAAATAGTGAATTACTTTGCTCTCCATTTTCAAAGTGTCTGGGGGTTGAATGTGCAGCAACAGCAGCCAGTGCTGGGTAGCAGCATGCACAGCACCACTGTTCCACTTAGTCAAAACAGCCACCAACAGCTCATTCATTCCATCAGTTTCTCTTTCCCTGCAAAGCTACATGCAGATCCCCACTGATGCTGCTTGTCTGTGTTGTTATTGTATATCTTATTTCTGTTGGCTCTGACTTTCTATCCTCCGTTTAATCTTTAAGTCATATGAGTCAGTTGTGTGATATGGTCATAGTCATAGAGACAAATATGATATGGGTGAAATTATATCTCTGAATACAGTGTGAGGGTGACTCTAGTTTGCACCACCCAAGGTCATGAGGCTTGTCCTGTCAGACGTTTAAGCTAGTGTTTAAATTCTCAATTTTACAGCTGGTGATCCGGTTAAAGGGATATTTCAAGGGCATTGAAGGCTTCCTTCATTTACTAGCATCTACAATAACAGTTTTCATCACAAATTGATGGAAACAAATTTAGATGAATAAATTAAACAGGTTTTATATTTTATGTTACAAAGCTCTCCTACAATGCAAGCCTTTCACTGTGGTTCTGTACATTATTAACTTTTAGTGGTTGCATGCACATCCAACACAGCTTCTTAAGTTTGGTGATTAGTCACTGATGTAAACTGTTCTGTAGATTCAATGCTAAAGCTGTCTGAAAGAACATATATATGTTGCTATACAGTAGCGTAGAGGTTCTGAATGTCGACCCGATCCATCAGATTGATGGATCGGGCGTGACACCACAGCGGCGTGACACAACCTTCTGCTTAAACTCCCATGATTTTCAGTGCTTTGCTACAGTTCAAAATGACACCTTTAATTAAGACTTACTCCTCACTGTAGTGAAATATCGAGCGCCAGTTCGGTAGGGAGCAGGTGAGAAGCGTGAATGAGACATTTGAGACACATTATGATTATGGAAAACAAAGAAAAACTTTCCTTGCACATGTCAAACCTGGGGTGGACATGAAGAGTCACAATCATCTAATTCTCTCTGTGGTGTACGAATAATTGGCACCAAACCTGTGACTGGATCATTATGCACAGCTGTTGTTCAGTGCTAACTATTTTGAGCTCACACACACTGAATAGATTAAAAAACAAAACAAAAGTCTCTTTTTGATTTTCTCCTATTCTTTGTCAGTTTTTCAGCTCAGACAAGTCAGTGTGTGCTTAGTCAAACACATGTAGATGTTGGACCTCTTTCAGAAATCTTCATGAAATATGGCCTGTTTTTTTTTTTTGTTTGTTTGTTTGTTTGTTTGTTTTTTGATTGGCCTGCTTAGTGCAGTCGTGCATCTGAAATTGCACAGCAATCACATGTAATTGACTATTTATAACACTCCAGCTGTAAAGTATTTCAGGATGTAATTAGCTGGTGCGTTTGCTCACCAGCAGTGAGCAAACCCACTAACCGGGTCACAAACCGGGTTGCTGGGTTAAGTGTTTAAATATCCCACCGCTGCATAAAGACTAGGGTTCATGGTGTAGGTCAGTTTGAGTAGGCAGGTAAGTAAGTGTGTGTGTGGGGGGGGGGGGGCATTTTAGTTGAGGGATATTGTTTACCTGGAGCAATGATGTACTTTCTATTCCTTAGACGGAATCATTAGAGGAATTTGTTGCTGCACCCTGTGAAGGCTTTCTGGATTGACCGTCTTTTGAGAGTTGCAGACAAGCGTGTTTCGAGTGGTCTTGGTGATAAGTGTCGTACAGAAAGCATAAAATTTGAGATTGAGCTGCAGTTGGTTGAAGCTGAGCACCTTTGAGGCCATGTCTTATCACTGCTATGCTGATGATGTTTGTGTTTACTTTCAACTGATGTTCAGTTGTATCTCTCTTTTAAGCCTGAGCATGTTTCTAAGCTACAGATGCTGATTAGGTGCTTAGATTCTATCAAAATTTGGATGGCTGATAAATTTCTCCAACTTAATGAAGAAAAACTGAAGCCCTTGTTTGTGCCCCTAAAAGATTTGTGCATAGGATAATGGAAATTCTTGGTCCCTTTGCCAAATTAGGAACCTTGGGGTAACCTTTGACTCTGCTTTTACTCTAGATGTTCATGTCAAATCTCTGGTTCACTCTTGTTTTTACCATTTAAGGAATATTGCTAAGTTAAGTTCCATTGTGTCACGCTTTGAACTTGAGATTGTTATTCATGCATTTATTTAATCACGTTAGGATTACTGTAACGCATTGTTTGCTTGTTTACATTTAGAGTCCAGTTTAAGATTCTGGTTTTTACTTTTAAAGCTCTTCATGGATAAGCACCAGCTTAGATCAGTGAACTCTTACAACCATACATCCCTATCAGGTGTCTGAGGTCACGTGATCAGGGCCTACTGGTTTTACATCATACAAGGCTGAAAACTAAAGGAGACAGAGCTTTGCAACAGTGGCTCCCCGACTCTGGAGCTCTCTCCCTTTGAGCTTGAGAGCTGTGGATTCAGTGGCGTGTTTTAAAAAACAGCTAAAGACTCACCTTTGTAGACTTGAGTTTGGTTAGCACTTTGTGATATTTGTCTTGAGAGTTGCTATATAAATACATACTTACTTTACTACAACTGTGACTCACGAACCATGTGAAACATAGATAATGCCAGTTTGTTTGTTTTTTAACATTTGAAAACACATTCATCCATTTTATTGGGTTTTATTGGGGTTTTTTCTGTTGCCATCATGAAAATCAAATCCCTTTTAGTCTTTGATCATGACATCTAACAAAAGAAAGAGTCTGATTAACAACAGGAAGTTACACACACCTGATAAGCCAGGCATGGGCAAGTACCTGTCGCCAGCTAAAGGAGAATTTCATGCTGAGGGGAAATTAACGACAGGAAATGTATCTGGCTGCTGGATTTGTACAATATGTGCATGTGTGTGCGTGTTTTGCGTTGCCGTCAGAATATGGAGCTCTTTCACTAGCGGGTTCATAAGAGACTTTGCTACGATGACTCATAAAGCACCAATCCTCAGAAAGTCTTACACTGCATAAACTGCTGCCACAGGCTTAGCCTTATAAACCTGCCGGCTCTGTCTGTCACAGATCATCCCTCCGCATCACCCCACCAGCACCACCACCACCACCAGAAAAAACATCTCACTTTTGCTCGCATAACAAGAGATAATTCAGTCCCTCATAGTTCACATCACTAAAGACATGATCGGCACAGGAAACACAAACGCAGGGTGTACAGTGATATTTCTGCTCAAGGAAAGATTTCGGCTGACCTTAGCTTTCATGATTTCTTCAGTCACGCATTGTGACATTCCCTGAAAGCATTTTTCCCTCCCTCAGTCCATCCTCTGAGGGCTATGTCTGGCCTCGTTGTGTCAGATTGCTGCCCCCTCAAGGCGCCTGGTTGTATCAGAGATTGGTCTCAATGGTGGCAGAGCTGGAAATGTTAGAAAGTGAGGGGACGGGAGTTATTTCTGTATTCATGCCTGTGCACGTGGACTCGTGCCATGACTGAGGCTATAAATGCAAACGCTTGCAGCTCGTTAGATGCCCATATTTATTTCATCTCTATCAGCAGACATAATGAGACATGGTGGAGCAACAAAACACATTAGCATTGAGAGTACAATCTCAATTATTAATCAGTCAAAAATAAATACAAAATAAAATGATGAAAGTTCATTTTAACCTTAAAATACTGCTATGAGAAATCATTTATTAGTTGTGTCTGTGCTTGCTAAGGGCTTTTTACATATTTTTCAAATTCAATAATTTAATTTCATCACTGAAAATTGCAGAAATGTCTTTGACCTCTTGCATTTGAAGCATTTCAGCTTTTCATGATTGGTCGGCCTGACGGTTGTTTTTGTTTGTTTTGCAGAGAGTGAGCGAGAAGGTCGGAGGAGCAGAAGGAACAAAGCTTGATGATGACTTCACTGAAATGGAAAAGGCACGACTAAACTTCCTATTCACACTATCACCTTGTTGTGCAATAACTCATTCTAGAAATTACTGCTGCATTACTGGACTATCAAAACTTTGTTGGACTAGCACAGACCTCAAAGACGGCAACACTAATGTGTTAACTTTGGTCCATAATCCACTGATTTAGTTTTAATACACTCATGTTCTTTTAAAAGCTCTAAAGTTGTGGAGATATATTTCACACATATTTGCACAAGATTATAATTTAGACTCAAGAGCTGCAAGAGACGCATGCTTAATTGCCTGTTTACCTCAAACCCTTTTTGAGATGTTGGACTCACTTTACCCCACTTGTCGTGTAGAAGACTTCATGTTTATACCTGCATGCTTTTTTCAGCAAATGAGCACTAAGACATGTTTGTATTTGTGTGGTCTCGTGGCTTTTCATACTGTGGTTCCGGGATATATGGAATATACTCAGCCTCTGTATTGCCAGAACAGAGGCTGACTGGTGCAACGTGGTTTGAAACAAAAATAAAAAATGATCCTGACCGAAGTTCACCTCACTCTCAACAAACCTCTGCAGAACAAAGCAACACTTTCTTTTAATGTTCATTTGTGTTCACTGCTAAGTGGCAGGATTAAAAATCTGTGAATCGTGTTGAATTTGATACCAATTTTTAGCTCATCCAGCCAAAGGACCGAGGGGTTCATGTGAAGGCGAGGTGTCCATCTGTCCCTCCACAGTTTACGCTATTTCTCCTTGAGTATTAGTCAGATCTTAGTGAAACTTGCACAAAGTGTTCTCCCCCAAATTCTGCTCAAGTTCAATATCAAGGTCATATTGACCGCTTTACAAGACTTGCTACTCCTCCTAAAGTATTGGACAGGTTTTAGTGATATTAATTTGTCCTGGAATTGACTCTTTGTGAGCCTCCCTGACTTCTCAATGAATTTGAGTTCTCATTCATTTGTGCAATACAGCCAACCAATGACAGTAAAACGTATCACTCTCTTTCTGTACTTCACATATTACAATAACCTGTAAATTGTGATGGATCGTGAGCCACTACATCACCGACCTTCTGGTTGTTACAGTCTGCCTCATTTCTTACCTGTCATTGTTTCTGTACCTTGTGTGTCTGTCTCTTCCCACATTGTGGTTTACAGAAGGTGGATGCCACGGCTCGAGCGGTGCTTGACATCATCACAAAGACCACTGAGTATCTGCAGCCAAATCCAGGTAACATGAACCATCTGTGCAGGATTTTCAGCTCCATGTGATGTTTTTTTCTCATTTATTTAGATTCCACCCAAAGAAATCAAAATCACCTCACAATAATCTGCAAATTAAATATCCGGCAGTAAATAATGAATTAATTTTGGGCATTTGAATGTGTGGCTGATGTGTTTTAGGACTGCAGATTAAATTTCTTCAAACACTTAGCCCAGAAGTATATGATTTCATTCGTTTTCTGTCCCTACAGCCACAAGAGCCAAGATGAGCATGATGAACTCCATGTCACGCATGCGGGGCCAAGAGAAGGGGCCAGGATATACCCAGACCGAGGTCATCCTGGGGGAGTCCATGCAGAGGTTTGGCAGGGAGCTTGGAGAAGAGTCTAACTTTGGTGAGCTGCAGCACACTAAAAGCTCCTCGCAGAAAGTCTGACACACACTTCTTACAGACTTCGCAAGAACAACACAGCATTATTTTATTCCTTCACGGACACAGCATAAATGTACTGAAAAATGTATGAGCCTGGTTTCCAGCTAAGATGCACAGCAGGTTGCCTTTATACACAAGTGACGATATAAAGATGTTTTTCAAAGAGAATGACCTGTTTTGGAAATCTGCTTTAGGTTCTAATGAGAGCGTTCTTCTTAAAGTGGCCATTTTTAAATATGATCACCTTTTTTCTGCAGTATACACTGACATTGAAACTCGTTTTCACGTGTTACATAGTGACTAAATGCAGGATGTCTGTTCTTTTCATAGGTCTTGCTTTGATTGAAGTTGGAGAAGCCATGCGTGAGCTTGGAGAGGTTAAGGATGCTCTGGACATGGAGGTGAAGCAGAACTTTGTTGATCCTCTGCAGAACCTCCACGATAAAGATCTCAGGGAGATTCAGGTACTTTGAAACACACACCATATAAAGGAGGGGGGGTTAGGCTAATGAAAATCATCTCTAGCTCATGGATTCATATCAACTGTCTGTTTTTTCTTCTTTAAGCATCACCTGAAGAAACTGGAAGGTCGCCGTCTGGACTTCGATTATAAGAAGAAACGTCAGGGCAAAGTGACGGATGACGAAATCAAGCAAGCACTCGAGAAATTCGATGACTCCAAGGAGATTGCTGAGCAGAGCATGTTCAACCTGTTGGAGAGTGATGTAAGCATCATGCACTTCCCCCAAATGACATATTAAACCTTTACATTTCTTTCTATACTGCCAGCTGCTGCTTTTTATGCAGAACCACCTTCCCAACTGTCATGAACCGGCTAAACGTTCAGGAAAAATTGGAAGACCACACAGATAATGGAGTTTAACAGAACCAAAATGTTTTTAATTAAATTAAACTAAAAATAAATATACAGTGACTAAAACTTTAAACGAGAGAAAATTTAACCCAGAACCAAACCTAAATAAACTACATGCTTTCTTGCTGGGGATTCAATTCAGAGATCTTTATTATCCCCTAAGGGCAATTTTTTTCAACAGCCAGTAGTAAAAAAACAAACAAAAAACACTTAAAACAAACAAGTATAACATGACAGCATACATAAAACACAATAAATCATTTGAAAACCTAATCGCTGCAGGGACAAAGGAGTCTGTCAATCTGCTCGTCCTACATCTTGGCAGTCGATATCTGCGTCTAGAAAGAAGACACCTAAACTCGTGGTGCAGTGGGCGGTCTGAATTTGCCAGGGAATCTGCAAAGGACCCGGTTGAGCCTCACCCGCTGAGAACGTGCAGTTAAAAAGTCTATCAGCCAACATATGAGACCAGAGTCAATACCATAAGAACACTGTAAATTTGTGGTTAAAAGCAGTTAAAACAGTTAAAAGCAGCTCAGAAATCAATCAAAAGTCATCTTGCCAAGGTTTTTGTGCCCTCCTTAAAATCATATTTAGAAGGTTCCTGTTGCATCCTCCTCTCCCCTGCCTGACCTATAAGCAAACTAAAGTGCGTCCAGATGTACAGTTAGCCGAAAGGTGACAGGTGGGCTGCCTCTTAGGACACGCCTCCAAAACAAAGCCAGAAAGAAGTGGCAAAACAGAGTACGCAGGGTCATCACATTTAATAGGCTGTGGAGGTATGATTTAATTTTTGTGTGTGTGTGTGTGTGTGTGTGTGTGTGTGTGTGTGTGTGTGTGTGTGTGTGTGTGTGTGTGTGTGT